>CAXIVU010000288.1:0-2500 GCA_964035795.1 Pterobdella sp. o SKG-2022 | reverse complement strand
AACGGGCATAAAAGACGCAGCAAGTAGCACGATATCGCTTCGTTCATGGTGCATTTTGTTATGCCTTTGGCGGAAACAAAATTGCTGATCTGTCTGTCATTTTATAGTCGTTTTAGGACTACATTCGCGTTCAATTTGGACCCGTAGACGCTTGGGCGCCTTTTGATGGTATCTATTGGCGTCGCCGATTGCCGGATGCTAAAGAATCTCAGCCTAGCGTCGCACTCGTAGCCATTCGTACGTTCATAGCCTACCAAAAGACCACGTACGGCAAACTTGTCGGACAAAAGATGTCGAGTCGGTGAAAAAATTAAATTTTTTCACCGCCCTACTTTTGCACTCCAGTTTACACCCTAGGAAAGGTAACAAACTGAGTAGAGGACGTTTTGTTTTGATAAAACGCTTCAGAAATTTTTTCAAAAAATTTTTTACGAAAAAAAGTTATTTTGGGCACCGTCGGTGCCTATAACGCGTGCGTAGACGCGCTGTATGTATATAGCAGCGTCGCGCGTAATGCAGCGCGTCGGCTGCAGCCAGCGTAAGTAGCTAGGGGCGGCGGCGCGTTAATCGAGTGTGAATCGAAATAGAGAGTAAAATTGGGTGCAATGTAAGTAACTGAGTAGAGGACGTTATCTTTATGCAAAACGCTTCAGAAATAGTCGGCACTTAGTCGAGATTTTGATCGAAAATGACTTTTTTTTTTTAGTTGATTTTTTTTCACTAAATTACTTTTAAAACATATGTAGAATATAATTTTTGATAAAAAAAGTTTTTTTCATCATTTTTCACTTAATTCGATAAAATAAATGAAATTTATTCTAAAATGAATTACTTCGATTCGTATACATTTGTGATTGAGTAAACGACTAAATTTAATTAATAATCATCTATTTAATGAGAAAAAAAATTTTTTTTAAATTTATTTTAAAAATAATCGAAAAATAAATATATATATATATATTTATATATTTTGAGCGTTTTTAAAATGTCACAATAAAGTATTGTAACATTTAAATTTGATTTTAGTTAATTTAAAAAAAAAAACCATTACCACGTGTATGCTCATTGTTCTAGTAGGGGCGCGAACTGGTGGTTATGATAATGATCTTCGTGTGTGCACGCGTGTTGCACGGCCGCGGCGGTGATGATGATGATGATGATGATGATGATGATGATGATTTTAGTCTTATGAAAAGTCGAAATAGAAAAAATTTATAAAATTTAATTGAAAATTAAAATTAAATTTAAAATATTAATCGAAAAAGTGTGAGAAAAAAAAATTAAATAATTTAATATAAAATGATTAAATATTTAATTAAAAAAATAAATTTATTAATTAATAAATTTTAAAAAATTAATCGAAAATAATAATTTTATCATTGCAAGTCCCACGAACGCCAAGGCAAGGCAAGGCAAGGCAAGGCAAGGCGACGCGACTCGCTTTAAGAAAGAGCGTTTCTAAATTCTGAAGCGATTTATTAAAACACAACGTCTTCTACTCAGTTACTATCCTTTTCTAGGTTGTATATGTGAGTGTGCGTGATATACACGCGCTCACATATGCAGCGCTTAGGCACCGTCGCGCCATAAAAAAGTAGCGTAAGATGCGTCTAGAAAGGTGCCTATGTTGAAGGGTGAATAATGTGGTGAATAAAATGATGCCAACTCTAGAACCCCCACACGTGTGTGTACTCCATACGCAAGTACCAATGAATACAAAGGGGCATCACGAGGCGGGCGAAGAAAGGCACCATCACCACCATCACCCGTCTAGTCATGGTAAAAGTGTAAAAGTGCAAAAAAGTGCTGGACGTGATCTGGAACCTCCACGTGGTGTCCGGTGGGAAATTCTGGCTTCTCTTTTTGCAGCAGCAGCAGCAGCAGCAGCAGCAGCAAAAGAGAAAAAAAGAATTTGCAAATACCAGATCGTGAAATGGGAAGCTGCGTGAAAAGACCCACATATAAAAGTGAGTGTTGGCGTCACAAGGGCCAATAAATAAACTAGTGTGACGAACCACTACTTTAAAGCGTAAAGAAAAACACTGCCGTCGGTCTCGCCGCTCTTTCTTCCTTTGTCTCGGCGTGTGTCGGTGTCGATGCGTGGTGCATCATAAATAAGGCCAATCTTAATCGTCCTAAGTCGGCACCTTAAAAGGGCTATTGCCTGCTATTTGTCAGTTCGGCGGCGGCGGCGGCAAGGTACAGGCCACAAAACACGCCACCGCCGTCCCGTCCAAAACTGAACATTTAGGCAACAACCAGTCGTAAAATAGCTCGACGAAAGATGCGTCTAAAATCGCATCTTTCAGTCCCAAATTTCTAAATTTTTCGGCTCGCTGCCGCGAGCCGCCAGGGGAAAAGGATCACTATACTGACTTTCAAACCCGCGTCCAAAACCGGCCACTTCGTATGCAAAACGCTTCATAATTGTAAAGCGTTTTGCAAAAAAGTGCAATTTTACAATTTACAAGTTACAATTCTAAAGCGTTTTGCATTTTTT
>CAXIVU010000287.1:12500-15000 GCA_964035795.1 Pterobdella sp. o SKG-2022 | reverse complement strand
GAAACCTCGCGTAGAGTAAAAGGGCAAAAGCTCGCTTGATTTTGATTTTCAGTACGAATACAGACTGTGAAAGCATGGCCTATCGATCCTTTTGATTATTTATGAGTTTTAAGCAAGAGGTGTCAGAAAAGTTACCACAGGGATAACTGGCTTGTGGCAGCCAAGCGTTCATAGCGACGTTGCTTTTTGATCCTTCGATGTCGGCTCTTCCTATCATTGTGAAGCAGAATTCACCAAGCGTTGGATTGTTCACCCACTAACAGGGAACGTGAGCTGGGTTTAGACCGTCGTGAGACAGGTTAGTTTTACCCTACTAATGACTACGTCGTTGCTATGGTAATCGTGCTCAGTACGAGAGGAACCGCAGGTTCAGACATTTGGTTCATGTGCTTGGCTGATAAGCCAATGGTGCGAAGCTACCGTCTGCAGGATTATGACTGAACGCCTCTAAGTCAGAATCCTTTCCAAATATACAACGATATTGTTTGTGCCGCCGCGTCGAAAGGCGCCAATACTCTCCGGACGACCGGTTTTTCGGCTTCGGAGGTGGTTAAGCCACAGCAAAAAGCTCTTTTCGTACGTTTACTGTGCGTGCGAGTGCTTTAAAAATACCATTTATTTTTAGCCGATGTGGCGGTGCCAAATCATTCGTAGACGACCTAGTTTTGAGTCGGGGTGTTGTACTCAGTAGAGCAGTATTCCTCTGCGATCTGTTGAGACTAAGCCTCTTGACTCGAAGATTTGTTCGCTATAGACGAACATTCTTCGCCATCTATTTGATTATTGTTATTACTATTATTAAATGAAGCCCTACTGCCGCTGACACTCGCCGCCCACCACATTGCGCCACACCCCGCCAGGCGCATACATACTTACTTGCAAATGCCAAGCCGTCTCTAGCCATTCGATACTCTAACCAGGCACCCAACAGTCTCTCGATTTCTTTCGCGGGCGTAACAAGGCCCAATATTCCATTGTCTGAAAAACACGCAGATCATACACGAAGTATTGCCAACGTGTGTGTGACTGCGTGTGACTGGGTGTGACTGGGTGTGACTGGGTGTGACTGCGTGTGACTGCGTGTGACTGCGTGTGACTGGGTGTGACTGGGTGTGACTGCGTGTGACTGCGTGTGACTGGGTGTGACTGCGTGTGACTGCGTGTAACCTACGACTAAGTCTCATTGGAATGTGAGACGCATCGTGTGGTCAAATTTTGAGTGAAATTTAGGCTGACGGTTCGACGATAACTTTGCCAATGCGTTGTTGCTTAGAAGAGATGGAGTTTGAATATGTGAGAAGAATGACTTGTTTGCCCATTGATATTGATATTGATAAGGTGAGTGAGCGTTTTTGTTGAAGTTTTGTGAAAATAAGGCACGATGCTGCAATAGATCTCGATTATACGCGGCTGCTGACTGAAGCGATTGACACAGACACAGACAGTGGACGCATTGATAGATGGAAATGACTCTGCCGCAAGTGGCGGCGTATGTGGCCGAAGGGATGAAATAGTATGAGACACTGGCAAGGATGCGTCTAAGGATGTGGGGTAAGGTGCCTAAAAATTTGAAAAAATGCAAAACGCTTTAGAATTGTAACTTGTAAATTGTAAAATTGCACTTTTTTGCAAAACGCTTTACAATTATGAAGCGTTTTGCATACGAAGTGGCCGGTTTTGGACGCGGGTTTGAAAGTCAGTATAGTGATCCTTTTCCCCTGGCGGCTCGCGGCAGCGAGCCGAAAAATTTAGAAATTTGGGACTGAAAGATGCGATTTTAGACGCATCTTTCGTCGAGCTATTTTACGACTGGTTGTTGCCTAAATGTTCAGTTTTGGACGGGACGGCGGTGGCGTGTTTTGTGGCCTGTACCTTGCCGCCGCCGCCGCCGAACTGACAAATAGCAGGCAATAGCCCTTTTAAGGTGCCGACTTAGGACGATTAAGATTGGCCTTATTTATGATGCACCACGCATCGACACCGACACACGCCGAGACAAAGGAAGAAAGAGCGGCGAGACCGACGGCAGTGTTTTTCTTTACGCTTTAAAGTAGTGGTTCGTCACACTAGTTTATTTATTGGCCCTTGTGACGCCAACACTCACTTTTATATGTGGGTCTTTTCACGCAGCTTCCCATTTCACGATCTGGTATTTGCAAATTCTTTTTTTCTCTTTTGCTGCTGCTGCTGCTGCTGCTGCTGCTGCAAAAAGAGAAGCCAGAATTTCCCACCGGACACCACGTGGAGGTTCCAGATCACGTCCAGCACTTTTTTGCACTTTTACACTTTTACCATGACTAGACGGGTGATGGTGGTGATGGTGCCTTTCTTCGCCCGCCTCGTGATGCCCCTTTGTATTCATTGGTACTTGCGTATGGAGTACACACACGTGTGGGGGTTCTAGAGTTGGCATCATTTTATTCACCACATTATTCACCCTTCAACATAGGCACCTTTCTAGACGCATCTTACGCTACTTTTTTATGGCGCGACGGTGCCT
>CAXIVU010000287.1:0-2500 GCA_964035795.1 Pterobdella sp. o SKG-2022 | reverse complement strand
AGCCCTTTTAAGGTGCCGACTTAGGACGATTAAGATTGGCCTTATTTATGATGCACCACGCATCGACACCGACACACGCCGAGACAAAGGAAGAAAGAGCGGCGAGACCGACGGCAGTGTTTTTCTTTACGCTTTAAAGTAGTGGTTCGTCACACTAGTTTATTTATTGGCCCTTGTGACGCCAACACTCACTTTTATATGTGGGTCTTTTCACGCAGCTTCCCATTTCACGATCTGGTATTTGCAAATTCTTTTTTTCTCTTTTGCTGCTGCTGCTGCTGCTGCTGCTGCTGCAAAAAGAGAAGCCAGAATTTCCCACCGGACACCACGTGGAGGTTCCAGATCACGTCCAGCACTTTTTTGCACTTTTACACTTTTACCATGACTAGACGGGTGATGGTGGTGATGGTGCCTTTCTTCGCCCGCCTCGTGATGCCCCTTTGTATTCATTGGTACTTGCGTATGGAGTACACACACGTGTGGGGGTTCTAGAGTTGGCATCATTTTATTCACCACATTATTCACCCTTCAACATAGGCACCTTTCTAGACGCATCTTACGCTACTTTTTTATGGCGCGACGGTGCCTAAGCGCTGCATATGTGAGCGCGTGTATATCACGCACACTCACATATACAACCTAGAAAAGGATAGTAACTGAGTAGAAGACGTTGTGTTTTAATAAATCGCTTCAGAATTTAGAAACGCTCTTTCTTAAAGCGAGTCGCGTCGCCTTGCCTTGCCTTGCCTTGCCTTGCCTTGGCGTTCGTGGGACTTGCAATGATAAAATTATTATTTTCGATTAATTTTTTAAAATTTATTAATTAATAAATTTATTTTTTTAATTAAATATTTAATCATTTTATATTAAATTATTTAATTTTTTTTTCTCACACTTTTTCGATTAATATTTTAAATTTAATTTTAATTTTCAATTAAATTTTATAAATTTTTTCTATTTCGACTTTTCATAAGACTAAAATCATCATCATCATCATCATCATCATCATCATCATCACCGCCGCGGCCGTGCAACACGCGTGCACACACGAAGATCATTATCATAACCACCA
This sequence comes from Pterobdella sp. o SKG-2022, assembly GCA_964035795.1. Taxonomy (NCBI): domain Eukaryota; kingdom Metazoa; phylum Annelida; class Clitellata; order Hirudinida; family Piscicolidae; genus Pterobdella; species Pterobdella occidentalis. The sequence goes on along the minus strand of CAXIVU010000287.1, from coordinate 1,428 downwards.
GTTCGCGCCCCTACTAGAACAATGAGCATACACGTGGTAATGGTTTTTTTTTTTAAATTAACTAAAATCAAATTTAAATGTTACAATACTTTATTGTGACATTTTAAAAACGCTCAAAATATATAAATATATATATATATATTTATTTTTCGATTATTTTTAAAATAAATTTAAAAAAAATTTTTTTCTCATTAAATAGATGATTATTAATTAAATTTAGTCGTTTACTCAATCACAAATGTATACGAATCGAAGTAATTCATTTTAGAATAAATTTCATTTATTTTATCGAATTAAGTGAAAAATGATGAAAAAAACTTTTTTTATCAAAAATTATATTCTACATATGTTTTAAAAGTAATTTAGTGAAAAAAAATCAACTAAAAAAAAAAAGTCATTTTCGATCAAAATCTCGACTAAGTGCCGACTATTTCTGAAGCGTTTTGCATAAAGATAACGTCCTCTACTCAGTTACTTACATTGCACCCAATTTTACTCTCTATTTCGATTCACACTCGATTAACGCGCCGCCGCCCCTAGCTACTTACGCTGGCTGCAGCCGACGCGCTGCATTACGCGCGACGCTGCTATATACATACAGCGCGTCTACGCACGCGTTATAGGCACCGACGGTGCCCAAAATAACTTTTTTTCGTAAAAAATTTTTTGAAAAAATTTCTGAAGCGTTTTATCAAACAAAACGTCCTCTACTCAGTTTGTTACCTTTCCTAGGGTGTAAACTGGAGTGCAAAAGTAGGGCGGTGAAAAAATTTAATTTTTTTCACCGACTCGACATCTTTTGTCCGACAAGTTTGCCGTACGTGGTCTTTTGGTAGGCTATGAACGTACGAATGGCTACGAGTGCGACGCTAGGCTGAGATTCTTTAGCATCCGGCAATCGGCGACGCCAATAGATACCATCAAAAGGCGCCCAAGCGTCTACGGGTCCAAATTGAACGCGAATGTAGTCCTAAAACGACTATAAAATGACAGACAGATCAGCAATTTTGTTTCCGCCAAAGGCATAACAAAATGCACCATGAACGAAGCGATATCGTGCTACTTGCTGCGTCTTTTATGCCCGTTTACACCTTGCCGGCGTATAGGGCGAAAAGCGTAAAAGCAAAAAAGCGCTCGCAAAAAATCACTCGATTTCGGACTGAAATCGTCGAGGTTATACATTTTCGATTCGATTCGATTCAATTCGAAACTATGGCGATAGTCGTCGCCTAATTGCTTTCGCGCCTTACACACACACACACACACACACACACACTAGCCTCTCTGCCGTCACCGCCTTCGCTTCTTCGTCTTCGTGGTCGTCTTCGCCGACGCTTTTGCACCGTTAAATCACGCTTTTTTCAGGCACGTTTTATAGCGTTGTCTAGCTAAAAGTTGTGGGTGTCCAGTTGAAGCGTTCATTAAAGG
>CAXIVU010000286.1:0-14559 GCA_964035795.1 Pterobdella sp. o SKG-2022 | reverse complement strand
GATGTAAATTAAGCCTAATTTTAGCGAAGTGTTCATATCACAAAAGAGTTGACACAGTTGAATTATCATTTACCCTTATAGATAACTCAATTTATTTCTCAAACTACATCCACAGTTGAGTCAAATAGCAGACTATCTTCTCTGACTGCATTTTCCATTATCATTTGGTTGTTATTATTTTGGAAAAATGCTTCAATGCAGAACGAACCTTTGACTTTTTTACTTGCTGTCTTTGATGTTAATTTAAAAAATATTGACGATTTCGTGGGGATGAAATAATTAATAATAATTGCTGTGAGAAACAATTATGCCTCCATATCTAGGAATTATAGATTCAGATGCTCTTTAATGTTGACGTACATAGTCATCCATTTATTATAACATTGAATATATTGTGTGTGAGATGAATACTGAGTTTAACCTAGAAGCAGATACATTCCGTAACGGTTATGATTCTTCCGCCGTCCATTAAAATTGAATATTTTACTTTAATGTTCATCAGTAAACGGTTTATCTGAATATCCTTTGTAGCTCACTAAATTGGGCATAAAATTTAGTTCTTCTTTCTGCGTCTTCATCAAAATATTTCTAGCCGTGATAACTGGGCATCGAACTATCTTATTTGTGCTTCAATGGCAAGGAACTTATGAAATTTATGTATGGTCTTGCTGAATTTGACTTGAGATAAAATATGAGTAGAATTAATCCATCCGTTTTTCTCTTCCAAAGTTTATCTATGCAGCCACGTATATAAGTGTATGCCTCATGAATATAGACAACTTGTCTAGTTTCGTTTTTTGACCATGAACAGTAGCATGGATCACTTTTTTCTTGTGAACTGTGTTGGGATAAAAGATTGTTTGACCGTGATTACGCTTTGCCCTGAAAGTCGTCGCGCAAAAGACATTTTTCCAATAAACTTCATATATTCAGAAAAAATTCTTCAAAAATTCTGAAAAATTGAAAAAATTGCACCATCAATAGTTTATGAGCTTTTCTCATTGAAGATATACACATGTTATTTTGGTGAATATTTGATTGCATCTCTTTGTTTCGTTTTTAGATGCTCAACTGATATGCGATGGAGAAACAAAGAGAAACGCTGATTTCATTTGACATTCTGTTTTGATCACAATTTTCAATATTTCATCTGTTTGCTGTGTTCTGTTATTTTTCATGTTATTAAATGCATAAAACAAACAGTTCGCTTATACTATTCAGGAATAAATAATAAATTTCCCATTCTCTATCAGAATAGAGTAGTCAATGGGGATTCTGTTATGTGGACTATGCAATCATCCATTATAATCAAATTAAATGTTTAAATATTCCCAATGAATTCATGAGAACAAAGATGTAGCTAACAGAAATCTACACCTCCCCAATCGATGCTGCCCATTGGCTGATTTTTGTATGTATGTAATTTTCGTTAAGTGTTAGACGACATACCTTTCTGACTGACTAATTTTCTCATTTGATTTGTTCACAACCCTAAAAATTTTGACCTTATAAACCGTGTTGTAATAGCCTGACGATCAAACACAGAAAACAGTTCTGTTAGCTACATCTTTGTTCTCATAATCAAATTACTCAGAATCCAACATTAACATGATTCACGCTCTCACTTGATTATGGGCACTGTGAAATATATCAGTATTGTGCAACCAAAATGCAAATAATATGGAAACATTGATCACACTATACAAAATTTGGAAAACAAATGTTAGAAATAAACATGACCGGTAGATGAACAATGCGACTCCTTCATTCAAGCTTTTCAAAATCTTTATTGTCTCAGTGACTAGAAGTTCCTTAATGATATTTCAAAATCACTTTGACGTTTACTAATCACCATCCCTATGGACTGAGAATGATTGAATCAGTAGATTATGAAACTGATGTTCCCCCAGTAACTGGATGAGATTTAGTCACAAATTGATGGTTTGTCAGTAATCAGCCAACTGTCTCCAAACGTGGTAAATCGTAAATAGCACGGAAAAGGTCAGTGGATCGACCATGTCAATTCAAACACGATTTGGCTAAACCGACAACTTTTAATGCGCAGTTCCGACAACGTAGTTGTACGAGGCAATTTACATGTGCGATACAATATGGCAAAACAGATATTTACAAGTATGTTTGTTTATGAAGCTACTTCAGCTGAGTTTTAATCAAAACAACTCTGCTCATAAATTCCTAGATCTTATTTGTCACTCCACAACAAAATCACCTAACATTTAAAAATGAGGAAAACCAAGAGTTTGAAAATCATTCTTCGATACTGAAAATAATAAAACAATCGAAAGGATGAAGATGGAGAATAAATACAACGGAACTATCACTCCAGTCAAAGACTCATTTTACATAAGATTTCCAACCATTGATCCTAACATAATCATTATTGACTCTACTTAAAACGTTGAAAAAGAGTTAAACCATTTTGAAAACAAAGTTCTCCAAGACGAATTTCTGGGAAACGTTTGTGTGAAGTTAAGGGTTTTGTGATGATTTTCAATTAGAAGTTTGCCATTAACCAGTAAATTTGAAAGCAAAAGGCTGGCTGGAGTACTGAACAGGTGTTTTGTTCTGTTTTGAAACTCCTCAGCAGTGCGCACTAATGGATTCAGGTGGGAACCTGAACTTACAAGTTCACACTTTAAAGATCAAAGTCTCTAACCGTTTCAACACAGAGTGCCATTCTCTGCTCTGGATTTCAACTTCATCAATATAATCGTAGTTTAAATTATCTTCTATTGTCCAGTTCGGTTCTGATGAGATTCTGTTGGTGCACACTATTGAAGAGTTCCTAGTGGAACAACACAGCTGTCCAGGGCCCCAGCCGGTCATCGGCATTCAGGTATATTGGTTAATGACGAACATCAGGGAAAAGTATTTTCAAAGTTTAGTTTAATTGACTGAGTAAAAGTCTCGTTTTAGAGTACTGACAAAGGAAAATGGTGAAATGTCGAAAGAATAATGATGTTCCAAGACCAGTTAGTGCACAGTTCATGCTGCAAACTGCTTACCTTTTGGACCTATAACGTATACCGCAATTACGCCAAGACTGACTCTTTCCGGATGGTGTTTCAAATTCACTACTCTTTCCGTGGCACTTATCGAGTGACAAAGTTTCTGACTATCTTTATGTAGCAGTTCGTGATGCAACTCATTGCAACCTTGCAAACCACACTATCTAGACTGTTTGCATTCTTACGCTGTATGTCCTTGATTTGAACATATAAAACATCGCTTACCACGAGTTAGGAATCGCCATCGATTATTAGTAGTCATAGACCGAAACGCCGGGCATTTATCCAAAGAATGGTTCGATTGGCATAGAACACAGCTTGCTTGACACTGGCTAGCGCTAGAACTAAGGGTCACTGCATTCTTGGTAACCTTGTCTCGTGAATTACCAACGCTGGCTCTGAGCTGTTCATTACAGGTTACAAGCAAAGCACTGTAACGGCATCCCACAACACGTGCTCTCTTTTGCACATACTCAATAAGGTCCTTATACGATGGTTCAATCCCTTTCTCGTATAATTCACTTGCATTTTCTACCCACCGTTGTTGGAGTTCATGCGTTAATCTGCGAACTACTCCCTCTAAGGTAGTATGTGAATTCAATTCACTTATATAAGACATCTGATTCAAGGTAGTGTAACAATTTTGCATTTCTATGGATAGCTCCCACAAATCGTCACTACAGTTCCTAACGGGTTTACCGTACACTATTTTATCTGGCAAAGACCTAGCTACGACATGAGCCTGACCGAACATATTACGCAAAATTGACCGGGCACTCGAGTAACCTTCTGTTTCCGGCAACATCACACAACCGGAAATGGCTCTCTTTGCTCCGCTTTTACAGTAGTGTAATAGATACGATAAACTTTGGCTATTTTGTTTTACCCTGGACTCTACCTGAGTTTCAAACTCTCTAATGAAGTAATGGTACGTAGAACTATCACCGTCAAAATACGGCAGTTCTATTTTTGGCAACTCAAGCTTGTAGATAATTTCCGAAAGTGGCAAGAGATCCACTCGTGCATTCAAGTTACTATTTATTCTTATATCCTCATCAACTTCACGTCCGCTAGAATTTGGACCATTTTCAAGCCGCGCAATCTCAGCATCTACTTTAGCCTTAGCCAACTGGCGTTCAAGTTCCAGTTTCTTCAGCTGAAAACTTAGTTCGTTTTCGACCTGTTTTTGCCTTAATCTAGCGAACTCAAGTCGTGCATTGTCAGGCTTATCAACATGGTCAATGGTCTTATAGGTTATAGGAGAGGATGACTTACCAGGACTGTCCAATGATTTCACATCACTACATGGATAGGTCCGAGCGGTCGGAGAGTTGTGCCAGACCCCTGATCCTTGATTTTCTTCTGATATGGTGTGCAACAGTGAAGATCAAAAAACTCAAAGTATAGGCAAATAAATGCAATACGAATATGAGATAAATTAAAAATCTCAATTTGAACAGGGGTGTGCACAGTTTATAGTTCAAGTTTTGTGATATCAGATATGCACAATAGTTCTAAGAGCGAATATTATTCGGCTTACGAGGTCAGAATTCAACGGGATTTTCGAGCTTGCTTGTCAGACAATAGCGGATCACAATGATCGAAATCGCCAGTCAACAACGATAGACCAGATTTCCAACGAAATTCCAGGTAAAAAATTCACAATTCTGCTAAACAGTCGTTGTTGATTACTGTGACCAATTCACAGAAAGCTCAGGAACAATATTGAGTACTGTGTCCAAAACACAGTAACTTCTCAGGAATGTTGGGGAGTACTGCGAACAATTCAAAGAGACCTCCCAGGAACGATGTTAAGTACTGTATGCGGTCGTTTACGAACGGCGAGTTACGAGCCAAACAACAAAGTCGCCAACGCGTAATATACTGAATTCGAGTCAAAACAAAAGGTATCAGTGTTGTTTCAATAGCTGTACTATAATAAAGTTTATGAAAAACTTTACAGAGTTTACAAACCTCAACAGTATTCGTCCATAAACGAACCGCAAAGTGTTTACAGCAGTGACGAACAATCGTCAACTATTCAAATAGGAGTAGGATTGGCAGTCACACACGCCGAGCAATAGAAGTGTGACTTAAACAAAACATAAATAAAGGAAGATAAGCCATATCATTGATTAACACGAAAGAAGTCTATGATGCACCAGCATCCGTAACAGCAACCACGAAACTCAATAGAGCTTAAACCCGTAAAAGAGAATTTAGCCATCGCTGCCCATTCACCTTTTTCAGAGAATCAAGTCAGCTTTGATGACACAGAAATCATTTAAAAGGGATTTGGTTCTCATGAAAATAGGTTTATGGCTGAATCTTTACACATTACTGCTAATAAAAACTGTGTTATTCGCTGAAGTGGATTGAAAATCTACCCTGTATGGCGACTTCTGATGGATGCTTTATGAAAGTTATGATCCAGTCACATGTTTTGACATCATCTTTATCACTGAATTATTTACAGCACGAATATTCACCCTCACCCCCTTTAACCAATTAACTTATCCTGTTCCCACTTTCCAAACACGTGTTGACCTCATGCATGTGACCAAAGAAATTTGTAAACTCACTTTGTCCTAAATTTTGATGCTTGTAATTATCTGTTTACTTGACTTGAAAAATACTGTCCAAGCTGGTCGAAACGTACGTAGTCATCAACAACTGACTTTTTCCATTTTTCGCGGAGAATTAACAAGTATCCTACTTCAAACATGAATAATTCCGACCTGGCGTGCAATTTATTCCAACAAATCAAGTTTACATTGAGCTTGAATATTCATCATCATTGTCTCTTTTTTAATTTCCAACATATTTACTAATAACCTCCATATCAAAATGTAGACGACCATCCAGGAGATATAATTTGTTATTATTCATTTTCTTGCCAAAAAATTTTGTTCTATATCATAACAGAAATTCTCTTTACTCATTATTCACATTAAATCAGTTGGCATATTGCCGCTACCACTTGTTGGACCTCTAGGTCTGGATAAAACAATACGGTAAATTCCTCATCTTCCCACTATTATCTGTTCAAAAACCTCCCAGATGGATCGCTACATAGTAGTATCAACATAAAGTTTGTTTTTAAACACTCTGCCATGGCCCATACCTTAACTGACTCAGGTACAGTTAGAACTCACCTGACTTCACCTCTCAGATTACTCAAGTTAGCTTGAAACTATAACTTACAAGCTCTAATCTATCATTAGTGTCATGACCAAAAGAACAATGCCCCTCAAATTTGTCCCCTTACTTCCAACTCCAAAAATTTAAAAAGACCCAAAAAGGTTGCCAAATAATGAACACGTATCATTAGACAAAGTTTCAATGATCCAGCTTACCGAAATCAATGTTAATAAAACTATTATTTTGACTGCACAAACCGTAATCAATGAACTAGAGAAGAGCATAGTTATTTTAAGGACTGAACTCATCAACCCCATGATAAGTTTTACCAAATATCTCCGCATCTAGCTTTGTTTGATCTTGAAACTAAAACTAATTCTAACCTAAATGACACCCTAGATAGATCCGAAATCATCATAGAATTAATTAGTAAAGATTTGACCGAACGAATCGCAAGACGAAAGCAAAAGATCACCTGAATCATCTCCGATTTCATCTCCTTAGCGAATGTTCGTCGGATGATATCCACCTATGAAGACCAAGATATCAGTGCCTTTCAAATTCGCAGACTTCTAAAAGAGTCAGCTAAGCACACTTGTTCCATCCTTATTGTCTTTGCTACCAAAAAAAGATGGCTTCAAACAACTTGAGCACCTTCTCATATCGCCCCCCAACTTTAGGCGCATTAGGATGGCAAATAACCTCTCACCACCGCAGCCTAAGATTATACTTCGCCAACTCAATAAAGTCGATACTAGCCCAGTCTTCCTGCCTTCTGAAGGAAAAATTAATACAAAATTGGCAGATGCCTCCTGGCATACCAATACCTTTCCGAAAAATAATAAAGTAGATAGTCTCATAAAACCTGCTGCTCCAATTTCGAATAAACAAAACGGATTTACTCAAGCGATGAGCTCAAATACCCCCATTGATCTGTATGTTTCAACGCTTAATCCTACCGGCAAACTACAAACCAAAAGAGGCCCCTAAGACCCAAAACAAACTGCAAGGAGCCCTGCTAAATATAAATACATCCACGGTACACCTCTATCGAATACCCTCACATGACACCAAAAATGTCTGTCGATAGGGATACGGCAATACAAATGTCTGAGAATCCGAATTTATGCCACATTGACAACATCTTTGGGGTTTCTGAGCCTAAATCATGCTTTTTTAGCTCACCTAAGCTTACTTTTACTGCCTCGATATATAGCCCTCCCTCAATCACCTTGCGCTCTACCCAGTCCAAGACAGATAGCTCATACTCTATGTATACAACTCGATTAAACGTAAACTTATCGGCAGAAAACTACGGCTAGTTTTCCGCAAAGGTAAACAAAATCAACCACACTTAAGAATGATACACCCTACTGCTATACTAATTGGTTGGCTCACAATTCGAATTTGGTCAGGATTCCCATCAGCAACACAGAATTAACTGCAAGTTTACCAGGATACAAGCCTTATGCAGACGTTATCCACTCTATGCCATACGATACTAGCCGGGTGCAAGGAAAAATTTTTCTTTACGATGGAGAAAGATCACCCACTTCTGCACCTGGCTTATCTCCGCCGTGTACCTTATTCATCAACGCTAAATCCTGCCCATACACCTACCGTCGCTTTATTATCATAAGTGGCCTGAAACACTTTGGGCCTGATAACCTCACCTATTCTTGAACTGTTCCTTCTATCACCCTTACTAATAATCTACATAATCATTCAGTCAATCACACATGATCTGCTTCTTCTGGAGATAAGCTCCAGAAAATTGCGATGAATAACGCCAGATGTTTCACAAATAAAATGGACAAACTCAGGCTCTTTACCGCAGTTCGTCACCCAGCTCTCATCATAATTACAGAAACCTGGTGTATACCAGACACTTCTAATACGCATCCCAATATGCATAACTACAAGCTCTACTGCAAGGATAGTATAACTTCTTGAGGTAGTGGATCCTCTATATGTGTTAAACATATATTTCATTCCACTTCAATCACCCATGAAGCTCTTAGTTTTATTACAGAATCTGTCTGGGTTGTCTTAGCACCAAAACACTCCAAAAGGCTTCGTATAGGTTGTGTATACCGCGCACAAGGTCAGTCTAAAGGGACTGATGACAAACTGTCTGAAGCGTTCATAAGTATATCATAACTGCCTTACAAATATAAAATAATAGCGGGTGAGTTCAACTTCCCCGATAATTAAATTAACTGGCACATTAAAAACGCAATCTTTTATTTCTGAGGTAGAACTCAGCATATCTCACAACATAGACACAATTCTAACATTCTAGATCTTATATTTACCAACAAGACACCAGCATACTTCCAGGTTTATCAGACAGCGACCATTATGTAGTTAAATTTTCTTTATATATACAACGCCCACTTACTATGTTAACACAAGAACGAACATTGACTTCAATAGCATAGACTGAGAAGCGTTTGCAGCTAATATTCGTGCACTAGATTGTGGGGAATTTTTTACAACCAATGATATAGATCGAACTTTAAAAATCATCTATAACTCATTTCAATCATTTCTTATTCATTATCCTAAATCCGAAACCCTCATGTGCCAAAATAATAATAATTGACTTCCATAGAAACCAAAAAGTTAGTTGTGCAATGTAAATTATGTATGGAAAATCCATATAGAATTTGATAGAAATTTATTCGCGTCTGATCGTCGTTGTTTTAATATACTGAGACGCGAGAATTCAAAGATTGTCCATCAGGTGTGAGTCGCTGGTACCTGCCGTCTGCTACTTGAGTAAGTAATATGAGTGTATCCACATTTCCTTGCAGGCCCTCATGGTGAGGCTGAGTCCAAGGTTCAGTTCCAAACGAGTGGATGACCCCGACTGCCCACGTTGGTATGTACATTATTTCATGCGAATTTATGTAATGAAGGAAAAAACCTCTCTCTTTTCCAGTAGTGAATCATCCTTCTTGATTTTGAACTGAAATTGATTGAATTTGAATAACGGACAAGCGGGTGACCGACAAGTACTGGTAGAGCGTAATTTCTGGGCAACGTAGCCTACATAAAACCTACAGAGATCATATAACCGACTTTCCACATTTAGTGCATTAATTAATCTACGAAATGCCCACCTAAACGTTGAAACACAATAGTCTTTAATCCCTCAAAATAATAAATTTCGCTTCGAACTAATAATAAGTCTCAAGCTAAAGCGTGGTTCCTCAATCGTGGAATAAATTAGAGTAAGACCCAAAATGTTGTGAGTTTAACACCTGCAGATAGAATCACCATAAAAGGGGATGACTGAACTGAAAATGCTCTGAATACTTTTTTCCCAATCGTTCGCAATTAAGGACACCCCTTCCGTCTAATAACTCCATCACTTTTGAAAGCTCCCTACAAATAGTCGCATTCACACTAGAAAACATAAAGCAAGATCTTTAAAACACTCTGACTTTCCAGACCCCAGACGGCATTCCAACAAGTCTGCTTGAACATAGGGAAACATATATAACTGCCCTACTCCGCGAGTTTTTTACACTACTTCTTACCTCAGCGGTTTTATTATAACCTTCAAGCACAAACACAATAGCAATAATGATATTAGCATTTTAAGACTCATTAAGATGACGTCAGTCATATCGAAGGTAATGTAAAAGGTAATTAATGCTTATATCCCATCTCACATTCATAATCACAAGCTTTTCCTTGAGTCACAGCATAGGTTCACTGAGAACTGATCTACATTGTCCTGTCAGTTTGACTTCTTGAATCATATCACTGCTTGTAGAGATACAAGGCATAATTTTACCGCAAAATACTTTGATCTTTGCAAAGCCTTTGGAAGAGTACCCCATCAAAGGCTAATTCAAAAACTTGAAACGTTTGGTATCGACAACATACTACTTAGTTTTTTTTCTCCGCATAATCGATACCAAACAGTTAAATTCAGTAATACGTCCTCGAAACCGACACTAATAACTAGTAGTGTTGAGCAGGGAAGCGTTCTGGGACCATTCTTATTCTTGCTTTATGTTAATGACATAGGTAGGGAAATAAAGAACGGTAGGCGCTTCCTCATTGCAAACCATCTTTAGGTCTTATATTCCAACCCCACAGCCATAGAAAATACTGAAATTATCCAAGACCACCTCGGAAGCCTAGCCACTTGGAACAAGAAATGGCTGATGCTCTTTTCGCCAACCAAATGTGGACTACTCAACTTGGGATCAACAGACACCTCACAAGTGCCTGCAGCCAACTGAACTATGTGATTGACCTGGGTGTCCAATACTCCCCCAGTCTCAATTATTCAGCACATGCTAGAACTCTTATGATAAAAGCACGTAAAATGACTAGCTTCATGTAGAGGAACTTTACCATCTCTGAGTTTAAGATCGCACTGTTTAATGTGTGTAAGACCGAATCTGGAATATGATTGCACACTATCCAGCATCCTTCGCAGTAAACTTAGAATGTACAAATAGTTTCCAGAGAGTCTTTACTAGACATGTGTTGATCCATAATCCACACATACTCTACCGTAAACGCTGTTGGCAATTGAGAATGAAACCACTGTGGTTAAGGCGCTTGAAACTGAACCTAACCTTTGTATTCAATATACCTAATAACCTAATACACAGTGAAAATAGCATATTCTCCCATTCTTATTTACTCTCACGTAATCTAGGTACAATGAAAACGCGATGGAGTTCTCTATGTATAGATCCGCACTCCGTCACAATGTCACTTCGATTAAATACTTATTGCTTTGAAATCGCCTTCCACCCGAAATCAGAACTTGCTCAAATTCAACTTACTCCAAAACCCTAATTTAAAAATTATCTCGACGGACCACAACTCCCCGCATTACTAAATAGCAAGAGCAAAAAGCCACTGAACTACACCACAGAACCACCCAACATATAATCATCTCGCACTTTGTCGCCCCAATGCTCAAAAATTAGTTCACTCCTCCTTCCCTCCCCACAAATATACGAACGATCACCCTGATAAGCCTGTACTCTTTACTCAATAAAACTATTTAAAACGGGTTATTAACTCAAACCTAGTTGTTAGTTCTTATTCTTACTGCGGTCATGACCTATGCCCTCTCATGTAGGCATCACTACATATTTAGAGGCTTCACTCATTTTTTAAAGATATGAATAATTTCTGCTTAGTATTTTTAGTTTGGTTTTGATCATTTTAACACAAGGCCAGTGAACACAACTCCAATATGTGATGGCTTACAACCAACTGTTGTGGAAACCTCCATCCAATGGAAATTCCATCAACCCTTACTTTTCCAAATAGCACCCGTGACACGCGCACCAACTGCTACCTCAATTATCCCCATGAAAACTTGTAACAATTCGAAGGTGAAATATACGTACATGATTTTTAATATCTTAAAATAAAATCAAAGTGAATTCCACTTCATAATTCGAATTCCACTCCCCTCCTTCATATTTGACATCAGTCTGTTAAAAGATGCTCCAGTATAAACAAATCTGAGAAAAAGGTGAGTTTTATACTGCGTATCGATGCGCTCTTTCAGATCCACCAAAATTCTGCACTGATGTTTAATTCAATTAACGTCACTGGCAATGTATAACATTGGCTGTAGTTGTAAAATTAATGATTTGATGCCTGCACAACTAGTGCCTGCCCTCTACTAAGAAAGGGGAGATAATTTATTTATTTATTTATTTATTTATTTCTTTGAAGTTTTATCTTCTGTGTTCCAGAAAGTTGTGACTGAATTCTTCAGTGATTGTCCCCAATTGTCGTCCAGTACAAGATTGGAAATAAAGGGGACAGAATATATTCTTGATGGATACTACTACTTCTTCTAAAAAATTCGCTTTACTCGCCATAGAATCTTACTCTTCTTGTAGTTTGAAAATATAATGCCTTCATAATACTAACATACTTAGGGGAACACTCCCTGTCAACGTCAGGTCAAAAAGTGTCTTTTGATCTACTGTATCCAATGCAGCTTTGAGATCCAATAAAATCGCTGGAGTGGCACAAAGGAATACGTTTCTGTCTTCTAGGTACTGACGTGAGATAGCAAGATCGTCAATACAACCGTGTTCGTGTTGTTCTTGGATCTGGTCTCAATTTGCGTGGATAAGCCCGTTGAGATTAATGGAAGCGAATAGCATGGTAATAATAAGTGTTAGGTCGCTACCTCTGTAGTTGTAGCACAGTTTTTCTACCCTTTTAAAAATGCATATGGCGACAGATTCAGCCAACTTTCTGGGATTGATCCTGGTTGCCATATGGCCTCGTATAAATGGGTTATATACCTTACAAAAGTGATATTTTTGAATAACGCTGGTGGTAGGCTATCCAAGCTATCTACTCTCCTTAGGATCGACTGATTTATGACGTCTTTAACCTCAGTTTCCTTGGAGGTTCTTTTGATACCTTCTAAACAGTAATTGGTAGTGTGCTTGGGTCGGAATCTTGTTGCAGCTGAAAATGCTATTGGAAATGTTGAGCCCATATTTTTGATCGATTTTCTTATTAGAAATCAGATAACCATATTTCTTTAAGATAACTGGATCTGGCTGGTTGCACTTAAGGCTACCATCTACATCTGAGGTAAATCTCCCTGTCCAATTTGATACTTCTGACTGAGCCGTTCAACAACAATACTTTAATCATATGTGAGTGATATAAATTATGAATTCTTTTATTTGCTCACAAGTTTTTCTCGATAAACCCTTTAAAACTTGCCTTACACGCGGAAATATAGAAAAATAGTTGTAATTCCTTAATATATCTTTGAATGGAATGACGAAATTGCTTGTACAGATAACGAAGTTTAAATGAACGCTAATAGAGGGAGTTCAAAATTAAACAAGCAGTTATTTTTACTAAGAAGGAACTGGTCATTGTGCTTCCTTTGCCATTTAACTCAAAAAAACGATTTTAAGAATTACAAAAGAAACTGGGGAATGAGGAATTTCACAGTCTTTTTGTAGGTTCACAAACTACATAATTTGCAATCAGGTTTGTCTGTATTGTAATGTAAATGGGTGCAATACTGTTGATCACTCCTGAAAGGCGTTGAATGGGGCCCACGCTTAGCACATGGCAGTGAAGTGTAGTTTGAAGGTCCCGAATTCGAAGATCAAATTAAACGATACCAGAATTGTATTAGCGATGAAAGGTTCATTTTTTTATTCAAGTTTTTGCACTTCATTTTAGATGCTCTTAAAAAAAATAATAAGTGTTCGATTTCAACGGGTGTGAAGGTCAAGGACTTTATGTGGGAGTGGACTCACAACGTAGGTCGCATAGTGGGAGAACCAAGTGAAAAGTTGCCAGATGAGTTAAATTTTTTTATGATTATTCATCAACATATTATTTAAGAAATACGCATTCTTATAACATTTATGTTTTTTACGTTTTCTGTCTCCTATTTCAGGAACATCCACAGGGAAAATAACAAAGCTGATGATCAACAATGATGATTCCTAATGGTTTTCTGTAAATTCTCTATTTTGTGTTAATAAACACCTTTCAATTGAAAAGAATTATGACGTATTCAATATGAGTGCAATAAGAATGGAAAGCACTTGCCAATAAGTGCTTTTTGGTGTAGCGCACAAAAATATAGGTAATGGCGACAGCAGAAAATGTGACAAGAGACGTAGGATTCAGTGCGTACTGTGTAACTGGAAAAAACTCTCTTCGTACCGAAAGAAAAATCTCGTCATTCTTACGCGCGGAAAACTCAAAAAATGCCATCTTTTTATGCAGGTGAAAAGAGAAAATTTTCAGGTTCCCTTCTTCTTCCCTTGTTTTCCCGTGGGAAAACCGCGGGATTACTGTGGGAATTCCAAGCAGTACACTAGAACTCTCCAGCGTTCCTTCTTGAAACGGATGCGCTACATTAGCAGATAGGCGCTTCAACACTTCAAATCAAAGTTAATTACCAAATTACATTGAAAATCATTTAAAAATTTAGTTTCACACAAATTATAATGCACACAAATTTTGTTACTATAAATCATTCTGACGCTAACCTTGACGAGCGCAATTATTGCATTTCCTGTTGCCCACGCTAGCTGTTTGCGTCAGTAGATCTCTGGCTCACGTTATTCATGGGTAATCTGAGCAATTCCGCATATGAATTTCAAGAATTGGCTTGAAAGGGTCCGAAACGCCTGAATGTTAATAAATATGTAAGGAATGTGGAGGAGTTCATCAAATCAATTGAATAACTATGAAATTTCTAGAGGAAAACTTTGTATTTGTGATAAATTGCTGCATATTTTCAAAATAAGGTTTACAAACTGGCTGGAATTGTTCTGCTTGGTGGAAATTTACACGTCTGAGCCAGAAATATGATGTATTTTATCCGAAAATGTTTTGGATT
>CAXIVU010000285.1:5000-7500 GCA_964035795.1 Pterobdella sp. o SKG-2022 | reverse complement strand
GCGTTGTTGCTTAGAAGAGATGGAGTTTGAATATGTGAGAAGAATGACTTGTTTGCCCATTGATATTGATATTGATAAGGTGAGTGAGCGTTTTTGTTGAAGTTTTGTGAAAATAAGGCACGATGCTGCAATAGATCTCGATTATACGCGGCTGCTGACTGAAGCGATTGACACAGACACAGACAGTGGACGCATTGATAGATGGAAATGACTCTGCCGCAAGTGGCGGCGTATGTGGCCGAAGGGATGAAATAGTATGAGACACTGGCAAGGATGCGTCTAAGGATGTGGGGTAAGGTGCCTAAAAATTTGAAAAAATGCAAAACGCTTTAGAATTGTAACTTGTAAATTGTAAAATTGCACTTTTTTGCAAAACGCTTTACAATTATGAAGCGTTTTGCATACGAAGTGGCCGGTTTTGGACGCGGGTTTGAAAGTCAGTATAGTGATCCTTTTCCCCTGGCGGCTCGCGGCAGCGAGCCGAAAAATTTAGAAATTTGGGACTGAAAGATGCGATTTTAGACGCATCTTTCGTCGAGCTATTTTACGACTGGTTGTTGCCTAAATGTTCAGTTTTGGACGGGACGGCGGTGGCGTGTTTTGTGGCCTGTACCTTGCCGCCGCCGCCGCCGAACTGACAAATAGCAGGCAATAGCCCTTTTAAGGTGCCGACTTAGGACGATTAAGATTGGCCTTATTTATGATGCACCACGCATCGACACCGACACACGCCGAGACAAAGGAAGAAAGAGCGGCGAGACCGACGGCAGTGTTTTTCTTTACGCTTTAAAGTAGTGGTTCGTCACACTAGTTTATTTATTGGCCCTTGTGACGCCAACACTCACTTTTATATGTGGGTCTTTTCACGCAGCTTCCCATTTCACGATCTGGTATTTGCAAATTCTTTTTTTCTCTTTTGCTGCTGCTGCTGCTGCTGCTGCTGCTGCAAAAAGAGAAGCCAGAATTTCCCACCGGACACCACGTGGAGGTTCCAGATCACGTCCAGCACTTTTTTGCACTTTTACACTTTTACCATGACTAGACGGGTGATGGTGGTGATGGTGCCTTTCTTCGCCCGCCTCGTGATGCCCCTTTGTATTCATTGGTACTTGCGTATGGAGTACACACACGTGTGGGGGTTCTAGAGTTGGCATCATTTTATTCACCACATTATTCACCCTTCAACATAGGCACCTTTCTAGACGCATCTTACGCTACTTTTTTATGGCGCGACGGTGCCTAAGCGCTGCATATGTGAGCGCGTGTATATCACGCACACTCACATATACAACCTAGAAAAGGATAGTAACTGAGTAGAAGACGTTGTGTTTTAATAAATCGCTTCAGAATTTAGAAACGCTCTTTCTTAAAGCGAGTCGCGTCGCCTTGCCTTGCCTTGCCTTGCCTTGCCTTGGCGTTCGTGGGACTTGCAATGATAAAATTATTATTTTCGATTAATTTTTTAAAATTTATTAATTAATAAATTTATTTTTTTAATTAAATATTTAATCATTTTATATTAAATTATTTAATTTTTTTTTCTCACACTTTTTCGATTAATATTTTAAATTTAATTTTAATTTTCAATTAAATTTTATAAATTTTTTCTATTTCGACTTTTCATAAGACTAAAATCATCATCATCATCATCATCATCATCATCATCATCACCGCCGCGGCCGTGCAACACGCGTGCACACACGAAGATCATTATCATAACCACCAGTTCGCGCCCCTACTAGAACAATGAGCATACACGTGGTAATGGTTTTTTTTTTTAAATTAACTAAAATCAAATTTAAATGTTACAATACTTTATTGTGACATTTTAAAAACGCTCAAAATATATAAATATATATATATATATTTATTTTTCGATTATTTTTAAAATAAATTTAAAAAAAATTTTTTTTCTCATTAAATAGATGATTATTAATTAAATTTAGTCGTTTACTCAATCACAAATGTATACGAATCGAAGTAATTCATTTTAGAATAAATTTCATTTATTTTATCGAATTAAGTGAAAAATGATGAAAAAAACTTTTTTTATCAAAAATTATATTCTACATATGTTTTAAAAGTAATTTAGTGAAAAAAAATCAACTAAAAAAAAAAGTCATTTTCGATCAAAATCTCGACTAAGTGCCGACTATTTCTGAAGCGTTTTGCATAAAGATAACGTCCTCTACTCAGTTACTTACATTGCACCCAATTTTACTCTCTATTTCGATTCACACTCGATTAACGCGCCGCCGCCCCTAGCTACTTACGCTGGCTGCAGCCGACGCGCTGCATTACGCGCGACGCTGCTATATACATACAGCGCGTCTACGCACGCGTTATAGGCACCGACGGTGCCCAAAATAACTTTTTTTCGTAAAAAATTTTTTGAAAAAATTTCTGAAGCGTTTTATCAAAACAAAACGTCCTCTACTCAGTTTGTTACCTTTCCTAGGGTGTAAACTGGAGTGCAAAAGTAGGGCGGTGAAAAAATTTA
>CAXIVU010000284.1:12500-16677 GCA_964035795.1 Pterobdella sp. o SKG-2022 | reverse complement strand
CAGCGAGGACGGAAACCTCGCGTAGAGTAAAAGGGCAAAAGCTCGCTTGATTTTGATTTTCAGTACGAATACAGACTGTGAAAGCATGGCCTATCGATCCTTTTGATTATTTATGAGTTTTAAGCAAGAGGTGTCAGAAAAGTTACCACAGGGATAACTGGCTTGTGGCAGCCAAGCGTTCATAGCGACGTTGCTTTTTGATCCTTCGATGTCGGCTCTTCCTATCATTGTGAAGCAGAATTCACCAAGCGTTGGATTGTTCACCCACTAACAGGGAACGTGAGCTGGGTTTAGACCGTCGTGAGACAGGTTAGTTTTACCCTACTAATGACTACGTCGTTGCTATGGTAATCGTGCTCAGTACGAGAGGAACCGCAGGTTCAGACATTTGGTTCATGTGCTTGGCTGATAAGCCAATGGTGCGAAGCTACCGTCTGCAGGATTATGACTGAACGCCTCTAAGTCAGAATCCTTTCCAAATATACAACGATATTGTTTGTGCCGCCGCGTCGAAAGGCGCCAATACTCTCCGGACGACCGGTTTTTCGGCTTCGGAGGTGGTTAAGCCACAGCAAAAAGCTCTTTTCGTACGTTTACTGTGCGTGCGAGTGCTTTAAAAATACCATTTATTTTTAGCCGATGTGGCGGTGCCAAATCATTCGTAGACGACCTAGTTTTGAGTCGGGGTGTTGTACTCAGTAGAGCAGTATTCCTCTGCGATCTGTTGAGACTAAGCCTCTTGACTCGAAGATTTGTTCGCTATAGACGAACATTCTTCGCCATCTATTTGATTATTGTTATTACTATTATTAAATGAAGCCCTACTGCCGCTGACACTCGCCGCCCACCACATTGCGCCACACCCCGCCAGGCGCATACATACTTACTTGCAAATGCCAAGCCGTCTCTAGCCATTCGATACTCTAACCAGGCACCCAACAGTCTCTCGATTTCTTTATTTCTTTCGCGGGCGTAACAAGGCCCAATATTCCATTGTCTGAAAAACACGCAGATCCATACACGAAGTATTGCCAACACTGCGTGTGACTGGGTGTGACTGGGTGTGACTGGGTGTGACTGCGTGTGACTGCGTGTGACTGCGTGTGACTGGGTGTGACTGGGTGTGACTGCGTGTGACTGCGTGTGACTGGGTGTGACTGCGTGTGACTGCGTGTAACCTACGACTAAGTCTCATTGGAATGTGAGACGCATCGTGTGGTCAAATTTTGAGTGAAATTTAGGCTGACGGTTCGACGATAACTTTGCCAATGCGTTGTTGCTTAGAAGAGATGGAGTTTGAATATGTGAGAAGAATGACTTGTTTGCCCATTGATATTGATATTGATAAGGTGAGTGAGCGTTTTTGTTGAAGTTTTGTGAAAATAAGGCACGATGCTGCAATAGATCTCGATTATACGCGGCTGCTGACTGAAGCGATTGACACAGACACAGACAGTGGACGCATTGATAGATGGAAATGACTCTGCCGCAAGTGGCGGCGTATGTGGCCGAAGGGATGAAATAGTATGAGACACTGGCAAGGATGCGTCTAAGGATGTGGGGTAAGGTGCCTAAAAATTTGAAAAAATGCAAAACGCTTTAGAATTGTAACTTGTAAATTGTAAAATTGCACTTTTTTGCAAAACGCTTTACAATTATGAAGCGTTTTGCATACGAAGTGGCCGGTTTTGGACGCGGGTTTGAAAGTCAGTATAGTGATCCTTTTCCCCTGGCGGCTCGCGGCAGCGAGCCGAAAAATTTAGAAATTTGGGACTGAAAGATGCGATTTTAGACGCATCTTTCGTCGAGCTATTTTACGACTGGTTGTTGCCTAAATGTTCAGTTTTGGACGGGACGGCGGTGGCGTGTTTTGTGGCCTGTACCTTGCCGCCGCCGCCGCCGAACTGACAAATAGCAGGCAATAGCCCTTTTAAGGTGCCGACTTAGGACGATTAAGATTGGCCTTATTTATGATGCACCACGCATCGACACCGACACACGCCGAGACAAAGGAAGAAAGAGCGGCGAGACCGACGGCAGTGTTTTTCTTTACGCTTTAAAGTAGTGGTTCGTCACACTAGTTTATTTATTGGCCCTTGTGACGCCAACACTCACTTTTATATGTGGGTCTTTTCACGCAGCTTCCCATTTCACGATCTGGTATTTGCAAATTCTTTTTTTCTCTTTTGCTGCTGCTGCTGCTGCTGCTGCTGCTGCAAAAAGAGAAGCCAGAATTTCCCACCGGACACCACGTGGAGGTTCCAGATCACGTCCAGCACTTTTTTGCACTTTTACACTTTTACCATGACTAGACGGGTGATGGTGGTGATGGTGCCTTTCTTCGCCCGCCTCGTGATGCCCCTTTGTATTCATTGGTACTTGCGTATGGAGTACACACACGTGTGGGGGTTCTAGAGTTGGCATCATTTTATTCACCACATTATTCACCCTTCAACATAGGCACCTTTCTAGACGCATCTTACGCTACTTTTTTATGGCGCGACGGTGCCTAAGCGCTGCATATGTGAGCGCGTGTATATCACGCACACTCACATATACAACCTAGAAAAGGATAGTAACTGAGTAGAAGACGTTGTGTTTTAATAAATCGCTTCAGAATTTAGAAACGCTCTTTCTTAAAGCGAGTCGCGTCGCCTTGCCTTGCCTTGCCTTGCCTTGCCTTGGCGTTCGTGGGACTTGCAATGATAAAATTATTATTTTCGATTAATTTTTTAAAATTTATTAATTAATAAATTTATTTTTTTAATTAAATATTTAATCATTTTATATTAAATTATTTAATTTTTTTTTCTCACACTTTTTCGATTAATATTTTAAATTTAATTTTAATTTTCAATTAAATTTTATAAATTTTTTCTATTTCGACTTTTCATAAGACTAAAATCATCATCATCATCATCATCATCATCATCATCATCACCGCCGCGGCCGTGCAACACGCGTGCACACACGAAGATCATTATCATAACCACCAGTTCGCGCCCCTACTAGAACAATGAGCATACACGTGGTAATGGTTTTTTTTTTTAAATTAACTAAAATCAAATTTAAATGTTACAATACTTTATTGTGACATTTTAAAAACGCTCAAAATATATAAATATATATATATATATTTATTTTTCGATTATTTTTAAAATAAATTTAAAAAAAATTTTTTTTCTCATTAAATAGATGATTATTAATTAAATTTAGTCGTTTACTCAATCACAAATGTATACGAATCGAAGTAATTCATTTTAGAATAAATTTCATTTATTTTATCGAATTAAGTGAAAAATGATGAAAAAAACTTTTTTTATCAAAAATTATATTCTACATATGTTTTAAAAGTAATTTAGTGAAAAAAAATCAACTAAAAAAAAAAGTCATTTTCGATCAAAATCTCGACTAAGTGCCGACTATTTCTGAAGCGTTTTGCATAAAGATAACGTCCTCTACTCAGTTACTTACATTGCACCCAATTTTACTCTCTATTTCGATTCACACTCGATTAACGCGCCGCCGCCCCTAGCTACTTACGCTGGCTGCAGCCGACGCGCTGCATTACGCGCGACGCTGCTATATACATACAGCGCGTCTACGCACGCGTTATAGGCACCGACGGTGCCCAAAATAACTTTTTTTCGTAAAAAATTTTTTGAAAAAATTTCTGAAGCGTTTTATCAAAACAAAACGTCCTCTACTCAGTTTGTTACCTTTCCTAGGGTGTAAACTGGAGTGCAAAAGTAGGGCGGTGAAAAAATTTAATTTTTTTCACCGACTCGACATCTTTTGTCCGACAAGTTTGCCGTACGTGGTCTTTTGGTAGGCTATGAACGTACGAATGGCTACGAGTGCGACGCTAGGCTGAGATTCTTTAGCATCCGGCAATCGGCGACGCCAATAGATACCATCAAAAGGCGCCCAAGCGTCTACGGGTCCAAATTGAACGCGAATGTAGTCCTAAAACGACTATAAAATGACAGACAGATCAGCAATTTTGTTTCCGCCAAAGGCATAACAAAATGCACCATGAACGAAGCGATATCGTGCTACTTGCTGCGTCTTTTATGCCCGTTTACACCTTGCCGGCGTATAGGGCGAAAAGCGTAAAAGCAAAAAAGCGCTCGCAAAAAATCACTCGATTTCGGACTGAAATCGTCGAGGTTATACA
>CAXIVU010000284.1:2500-5000 GCA_964035795.1 Pterobdella sp. o SKG-2022 | reverse complement strand
TGACTGCGTGTGACTGGGTGTGACTGGGTGTGACTGCGTGTGACTGCGTGTGACTGGGTGTGACTGCGTGTGACTGCGTGTAACCTACGACTAAGTCTCATTGGAATGTGAGACGCATCGTGTGGTCAAATTTTGAGTGAAATTTAGGCTGACGGTTCGACGATAACTTTGCCAATGCGTTGTTGCTTAGAAGAGATGGAGTTTGAATATGTGAGAAGAATGACTTGTTTGCCCATTGATATTGATATTGATAAGGTGAGTGAGCGTTTTTGTTGAAGTTTTGTGAAAATAAGGCACGATGCTGCAATAGATCTCGATTATACGCGGCTGCTGACTGAAGCGATTGACACAGACACAGACAGTGGACGCATTGATAGATGGAAATGACTCTGCCGCAAGTGGCGGCGTATGTGGCCGAAGGGATGAAATAGTATGAGACACTGGCAAGGATGCGTCTAAGGATGTGGGGTAAGGTGCCTAAAAATTTGAAAAAATGCAAAACGCTTTAGAATTGTAACTTGTAAATTGTAAAATTGCACTTTTTTGCAAAACGCTTTACAATTATGAAGCGTTTTGCATACGAAGTGGCCGGTTTTGGACGCGGGTTTGAAAGTCAGTATAGTGATCCTTTTCCCCTGGCGGCTCGCGGCAGCGAGCCGAAAAATTTAGAAATTTGGGACTGAAAGATGCGATTTTAGACGCATCTTTCGTCGAGCTATTTTACGACTGGTTGTTGCCTAAATGTTCAGTTTTGGACGGGACGGCGGTGGCGTGTTTTGTGGCCTGTACCTTGCCGCCGCCGCCGCCGAACTGACAAATAGCAGGCAATAGCCCTTTTAAGGTGCCGACTTAGGACGATTAAGATTGGCCTTATTTATGATGCACCACGCATCGACACCGACACACGCCGAGACAAAGGAAGAAAGAGCGGCGAGACCGACGGCAGTGTTTTTCTTTACGCTTTAAAGTAGTGGTTCGTCACACTAGTTTATTTATTGGCCCTTGTGACGCCAACACTCACTTTTATATGTGGGTCTTTTCACGCAGCTTCCCATTTCACGATCTGGTATTTGCAAATTCTTTTTTTCTCTTTTGCTGCTGCTGCTGCTGCTGCTGCTGCTGCAAAAAGAGAAGCCAGAATTTCCCACCGGACACCACGTGGAGGTTCCAGATCACGTCCAGCACTTTTTTGCACTTTTACACTTTTACCATGACTAGACGGGTGATGGTGGTGATGGTGCCTTTCTTCGCCCGCCTCGTGATGCCCCTTTGTATTCATTGGTACTTGCGTATGGAGTACACACACGTGTGGGGGTTCTAGAGTTGGCATCATTTTATTCACCACATTATTCACCCTTCAACATAGGCACCTTTCTAGACGCATCTTACGCTACTTTTTTATGGCGCGACGGTGCCTAAGCGCTGCATATGTGAGCGCGTGTATATCACGCACACTCACATATACAACCTAGAAAAGGATAGTAACTGAGTAGAAGACGTTGTGTTTTAATAAATCGCTTCAGAATTTAGAAACGCTCTTTCTTAAAGCGAGTCGCGTCGCCTTGCCTTGCCTTGCCTTGCCTTGCTTGGCGTTCGTGGGACTTGCAATGATAAAATTATTATTTTCGATTAATTTTTTAAAATTTATTAATTAATAAATTTATTTTTTTAATTAAATATTTAATCATTTTATATTAAATTATTTAATTTTTTTTTCTCACACTTTTTCGATTAATATTTTAAATTAATTTTAATTTTCAATTAAATTTTATAAATTTTTTCTATTTCGACTTTTCATAAGACTAAAATCATCATCATCATCATCATCATCATCATCATCATCACCGCCGCGGCCGTGCAACACGCGTGCACACACGAAGATCATTATCATAACCACCAGTTCGCGCCCCTACTAGAACAATGAGCATACACGTGGTAATGGTTTTTTTTTTTAAATTAACTAAAATCAAATTTAAATGTTACAATACTTTATTGTGACATTTTAAAAACGCTCAAAATATATAAATATATATATATATATTTATTTTTCGATTATTTTTAAAATAAATTTAAAAAAAATTTTTTTTCTCATTAAATAGATGATTATTAATTAAATTTAGTCGTTTACTCAATCACAAATGTATACGAATCGAAGTAATTCATTTTAGAATAAATTTCATTTATTTTATCGAATTAAGTGAAAAATGATGAAAAAAACTTTTTTTATCAAAAATTATATTCTACATATGTTTTAAAAGTAATTTAGTGAAAAAAAATCAACTAAAAAAAAAAAGTCATTTTCGATCAAAATCTCGACTAAGTGCCGACTATTTCTGAAGCGTTTTGCATAAAGATAACGTCCTCTACTCAGTTACTTACATTGCACCCAATTTTACTCTCTATTTCGATTCACACTCGATTAACGCGCCGCCGCCCCTAGCTACTTACGCTGGCTGCAGCCGACGCGCTGCATTACGCGCGACGCTGCTATATACATACA
>CAXIVU010000283.1:0-42768 GCA_964035795.1 Pterobdella sp. o SKG-2022 | reverse complement strand
TGTTGTTACAGTTATTGTAGTTGGCGTTGTTGTTTCTACAGTAGTAACTGTTGGCGTAGATTTAGACAACATTTCTGTCGTTGTTGTCATAATAACAGTTGTTGTTTGCGTTGATGTTGCAATCGTTGTCGAAACTGTTGTAGCTGTAGCCAATGAAGTTGTTGTTACAGTTATTGTAGTTGGCGTTGTTGTTTCTACAGTAGTAACTGTTGGCGTAGATTTAGACAACATTTCTGTCGTTGTTGTCATAATAACAGTTGTTGTTTGCGTTGATGTTGCAATCGTTGTCGAAACTGTTGTATCTGTAGCCAATGAAGTTGTTGTTACAGTTATTGTAGTTGGCGTTGTTGTTTCTACAGTAGTAACTGTTGGCGTAGATTTAGACAACATTTCTGTCGTTGTTGTCATAATAACAGTTGTTGTTTGCGTTGATGTTGCAATCGTTGTCGAAACTGTTGTAGCTGTAGCCAATGAAGTTGTTGTTACAGTTATTGTAGTTGGCGTTGTTGTTTCTACAGTAGTAACTGTTGGCGTAGATTTAGACAACATTTCTGTCGTTGTTGTCATAATAACAGTTGTTGTTTGCGTTGATGTTGCAATCGTTGTCGAAACTGTTGTAGCTGTAGCCAATGAAGTTGTTGTTACAGAAATTGTAGTTGGCGTTGTTGTTTCTACAGTAGTAACTGTTGGCGTAGATTTAGACAACATTTCTGTCGTTGTTGTCATAATAACAGTTGTTGTTTGCGTTGATGTTGCAATCGTTGTCGAAACTGTTGTAGCTGTAGCCAATGAAGTTGTTGTTACAGAAATTGTAGTTGGCGTTGTTGTTTCTACAGTAGTAACTGTTGGCGTAGATTTAGACAACATTTCTGTCGTTGTTGTCATAATAACAGTTGTTGTTTGCGTTGATGTTGCAATCGTTGTCGAAACTGTTGTAGCTGTAGCCAATGAAGTTGTTGTTACAGAAATTGTAGTTGGCGTTGTTGTTTCTACAGTAGTAACTGTTGGCGTAGATTTAGACAACATTTCTGTCGTTGTTGTCATAATAACAGTTGTTGTTTGCGTTGATGTTGCAATCGTTGTCGAAACTGTTGTAGCTGTAGCCAATGAAGTTGTTGTTACAGTTATTGTAGTTGGCGTTGTTGTTTCTACAGTAGTAACTGTTGGCGTAGATTTAGACAACATTTCTGTCGTTGTTGTCATAATAACAGTTGTTGTTTGCGTTGATGTTGCAATCGTTGTCGAAACTGTTGTAGCTGTAGCCAATGAAGTTGTTGTTACAGAAATTGTAGTTGGCGTTGTTGTTTCTACAGTAGTAACTGTTGGCGTAGATTTAGACAACATTTCTGTCGTTGTTGTCATAATAACAGTTGTTGTTTGCGTTGATGTTGCAATCGTTGTCGAAACTGTTGTATCTGTAGCCAATGAAATTGTTGTTACAGAAATTGTAGTTGGCGTTGTTGTTTCTACAGTAGTAACTGTTGGCGTAGATTTAGACAACATTTCTGTCGTTGTTGTCATAATAACAGTTGTTGTTTGCGTTGATGTTGCAATCGTTGTCGAAACTGTTGTAGCTGTAGCCAATGAAGTTGTTGTTACAGTTATTGTAGTTGGCGTTGTTGTTTCTACAGTAGTAACTGTTGGCGTAGATTTAGACAACATTTCTGTCGTTGTTGTCATAATAACAGTTGTTGTTTGCGTTGATGTTGCAATCGTTGTCGAAACTGTTGTAGCTGTAGCCAATGAAGTTGTTGTTACAGTTATTGTAGTTGGCGTTGTTGTTTCTACAGTAGTAACTGTTGGCGTAGATTTAGACAACATTTCTGTCGTTGTTGTCATAATAACAGTTGTTGTTTGCGTTGATGTTGCAATCGTTGTCGAAACTGTTGTAGCTGTAGCCAATGAAGTTGTTGTTACAGTTATTGTAGTTGGCGTTGTTGTTTCTACAGTAGTAACTGTTGGCGTAGATTTAGACAACATTTCTGTCGTTGTTGTCATAATAACAGTTGTTGTTTGCGTTGATGTTGCAATCGTTGTCGAAACTGTTGTAGCTGTAGCCAATGAAGTTGTTGTTACAGTTATTGTAGTTGGCGTTGTTGTTTCTACAGTAGTAACTGTTGGCGTAGATTTAGACAACATTTCTGTCGTTGTTGTCATAATAACAGTTGTTGTTTGCGTTGATGTTGCAATCGTTGTCGAAACTGTTGTAGCTGTAGCCAATGAAGTTGTTGTTACAGTTATTGTAGTTGGCGTTGTTGTTTCTACAGTAGTAACTGTTGGCGTAGATTTAGACAACATTTCTGTCGTTGTTGTCATAATAACAGTTGTTGTTTGCGTTGATGTTGCAATCGTTGTCGAAACTGTTGTAGCTGTAGCCAATGAAGTTGTTGTTACAGTTATTGTAGTTGGCGTTGTTGTTTCTACAGTAGTAACTGTTGGCGTAGATTTAGACAACATTTCTGTCGTTGTTGTCATAATAACAGTTGTTGTTTGCGTTGATGTTGCAATCGTTGTCGAAACTGTTGTAGCTGTAGCCAATGAAGTTGTTGTTACAGTTATTGTAGTTGGCGTTGTTGTTTCTACAGTAGTAACTGTTGGCGTAGATTTAGACAACATTTCTGTCGTTGTTGTCATAATAACAGTTGTTGTTTGCGTTGATGTTGCAATCGCTGTCGAAACTGTTGTAGCTGTAGCCAATGAAGTTGTTGTTACAGTTATTGTAGTTGGCGTTGTTGTTTCTACAGTAGTAACTGTTGGCGTAGATTTAGACAATTTTTCTGTCGTTGTTGTCATAATAACTGTTGTTGTTTGCGTTGATGTTGCAATCGTTGTCGAAACTGTTGTAGCTGTAGCCAATGAAGTTGTTGTTACAGAAATTGTAGTTGGCGTTGTTGTTTCTACAGTAGTAACTGTTGGCGTAGATTTAGACAACATTTCTGTCGTTGTTGTCATAAAAACAGTTGTTGTTTGCGTTGATGTTGCAATCGTTGTCGAAACTGTTGTAGCTGTAGCCAATGAAGTTGTTGTTACAGTTATTGTAGTTGGCGTTGTTGTTTCTACAGTAGTAACTGTTGGCGTAGATTTAGACAACATTTCTGTCTTTGTTGTCATAATAACAGTTGTTGTTTGCGTTGATGTTGCAATCGTTGTCGAAATTGTTGTAGCTGTAGCCAATGAAGTTGTTGTTACAGTTATTGTAGTTGGCGTTGTTGTTTCTACAGTAGTAACTGTTGGCGTAGATTTAGACAACATTTCTGTCGTTGTTGTCATAATAACAGTTGTTGTTTGCGTTGATGTTGCAATCGCTGTCGAAACTGTTGTAGCTGTAGCCAATGAAGTTGTTGTTACAGTTATTGTAGTTGGCGTTGTTGTTTCTACAGTAGTAACTGTTGGCGTAGATTTAGACAACATTTCTGTCGATGTTGTCATAATAACAGTTGTTGTTTGCGTTGATGTTGCAATCGCTGTCGAAACTGTTGTAGCTGTAGCCAATGAAGTTGTTGTTACAGTTATTGTAGTTGGCGTTGTTGTTTCTACAGTAGTAACTGTTGGCGTAGATTTAGACAATTTTTCTGTCGTTGTTGTCATAATAACTGTTGTTGTTTGCGTTGATGTTGCAATCGTTGTCGAAACTGTTGTAGCTGTAGCCAATGAAGTTGTTGTTACAGAAATTGTAGTTGGCGTTGTTGTTTCTACAGTAGTAACTGTTGGCGTAGATTTAGACAACATTTCTGTCGTTGTTGTCATAATAACAGTTGTTGTTTGCGTTGATGTTGCAATCGTTGTCGAAACTGTTGTAGCTGTAGCCAATGAAGTTGTTGTTACAGAAATTGTAGTTGGCGTTGTTGTTTCTACAGTAGTAACTGTTGGCGTAGATTTAGACAACATTTCTGTCTTTGTTGTCATAATAACAGTTGTTGTTTGCGTTGATGTTGCAATCGTTGTCGAAATTGTTGTAGCTGTAGCCAATGAAGTTGTTGTTACAGTTATTGTAGTTGGCGTTGTTGTTTCTACAGTAGTAACTGTTGGCGTAGATTTAGACAACATTTCTGTCGTTGTTGTCATAATAACAGTTGTTGTTTGCGTTGATGTTGCAATCGTTGTCGAAACTGTTGTAGCTGTAGCCAATGAAGTTGTTCTTACAGTTATTGTAGTTGGCGTTGTTGTTTCTACAGTAGTAACTGTTGGCGTAGATTTAGACAACATTTCTGTCGTTGTTGTCATAAAAACAGTTGTTGTTTGCGTTGATGTTGCAATCGTTGTCGAAACTGTTGTAGCTGTAGCCAATGAAGTTGTTGTTACAGTTATTGTAGTTGGCGTTGTTGTTTCTACAGTAGTAACTGTTGGCGTAGATTTAGACAACATTTCTGTCGTTGTTGTCATAATAACAGTTGTTGTTTGCGTTGATGTTGCAATCGTTGTCGAAACTGTTGTAGCTGTAGCCAATGAAGTTGTTGTTACAGAAATTGTAGTTGGCGTTGTTGTTTCTACAGTAGTAACTGTTGGCGTAGATTTAGACAACATTTCTGTCGTTGTTGTCATAATAACAGTTGTTGTTTGCGTTGATGTTGCAATCGTTGTCGAAACTGTTGTAGCTGTAGCCAATGAAGTTGTTGTTACAGAAATTGTAGTTGGCGTTGTTGTTTCTACAGTAGTAACTGTTGGCGTAGATTTAGACAACATTTCTGTCGTTGTTGTCATAATAACAGTTGTTGTTTGCGTTGATGTTGCAATCGTTGTCGAAACTGTTGTAGCTGTAGCCAATGAAGTTGTTCTTACAGTTATTGTAGTTGGCGTTGTTGTTTCTACAGTAGTAACTGTTGGCGTAGATTTAGACAACATTTCTGTCGTTGTTGTCATAATAACAGTTGTTGTTTGCGTTGATGTTGCAATCGTTGTCGAAACTGTTGTAGCTGTAGCCAATGAAGTTGTTGTTACAGAAATTGTAGTTGGCGTTGTTGTTTCTACAGTAGTAACTGTTGGCGTAGATTTAGACAACATTTCTGTCTTTGTTGTCATAATAACAGTTGTTGTTTGCGTTGATGTTGCAATCGTTGTCGAAATTGTTGTAGCTGTAGCCAATGAAGTTGTTGTTACAGTTATTGTAGTTGGCGTTGTTGTTTCTACAGTAGTAACTGTTGGCGTAGATTTAGACAACATTTCTGTCGTTGTTGTCATAATAACAGTTGTTGTTTGCGTTGATGTTGCAATCGTTGTCGAAACTGTTGTAGCTGTAGCCAATGAAGTTGTTGTTACAGTTATTGTAGTTGGCGTTGTTGTTTCTACAGTAGTAACTGTTGGCGTAGATTTAGACAACATTTCTGTCGTTGTTGTCATAATAACAGTTGTTGTTTGCGTTGATGTTGCAATCGTTGTCGAAACTGTTGTAGCTGTAGCCAAAGAAGTTGTTGTTACAGTTATTGTAGTTGGCGTTGTTGTTTCTACAGTAGTAACTGTTGGCGTAGATTTAGACAACATTTCTGTCGTTGTTGTCACAATAACAGTTGTTGTTTGCGTTGATGTTGCAATCGTTGTCGAAACTGTTGTAGCTGTAGCCAATGAAGTTGTTGTTACAGTTATTGTAGTTGGCGTTGTTGTTTCTACAGTAGTAACTGTTGGCGTAGATTTAGACAACATTTCTGTCGTTGTTGTCATAATAACAGTTGTTGTTTGCGTTGATGTTGCAATCGTTGTCGAAACTGTTGTAGCTGTAGCCAATGAAGTTGTTGTTACAGAAATTGTAGTTGGCGTTGTTGTTTCTACAGTAGTAACTGTTGGCGTAGATTTAGACAACATTTCTGTCGTTGTTGTCATAATAACAGTTGTTGTTTGCGTTGATGTTGCAATCGTTGTCGAAACTGTTGTAGCTGTAGCCAATGAAGTTGTTCTTACAGTTATTGTAGTTGGCGTTGTTGTTTCTACAGTAGTAACTGTTGGCGTAGATTTAGACAACATTTCTGTCGTTGTTGTCATAATAACAGTTGTTGTTTGCGTTGATGTTGCAATCGTTGTCGAAACTGTTGTAGCTGTAGCCAATGAAGTTGTTGTTACAGAAATTGTAGTTGGCGTTGTTGTTTCTACAGTAGTAACTGTTGGCGTAGATTTAGACAACATTTCTGTCTTTGTTGTCATAATAACAGTTGTTGTTTGCGTTGATGTTGCAATCGTTGTCGAAATTGTTGTAGCTGTAGCCAATGAAGTTGTTGTTACAGTTATTGTAGTTGGCGTTGTTGTTTCTACAGTAGTAACTGTTGGCGTAGATTTAGACAACATTTCTGTCGTTGTTGTCATAATAACAGTTGTTGTTTGCGTTGATGTTGCAATCGTTGTCGAAACTGTTGTAGCTGTAGCCAATGAAGTTGTTGTTACAGTTATTGTAGTTGGCGTTGTTGTTTCTACAGTAGTAACTGTTGGCGTAGATTTAGACAACATTTCTGTCGTTGTTGTCATAATAACAGTTGTTGTTTGCGTTGATGTTGCAATCGTTGTCGAAACTGTTGTAGCTGTAGCCAAAGAAGTTGTTGTTACAGTTATTGTAGTTGGCGTTGTTGTTTCTACAGTAGTAACTGTTGGCGTAGATTTAGACAACATTTCTGTCGTTGTTGTCACAATAACAGTTGTTGTTTGCGTTGATGTTGCAATCGTTGTCGAAACTGTTGTAGCTGTAGCCAATGAAGTTGTTGTTACAGTTATTGTAGTTGGCGTTGTTGTTTCTACAGTAGTAACTGTTGGCGTAGATTTAGACAACATTTCTGTCGTTGTTGTCATAATAACAGTTGTTGTTTGCGTTGATGTTGCAATCGCTGTCGAAACTGTTGTAGCTGTAGCCAATGAAGTTGTTGTTACAGTTATTGTAGTTGGCGTTGTTGTTTCTACAGTAGTAACTGTTGGCGTAGATTTAGACAATTTTTCTGTCGTTGTTGTCATAATAACTGTTGTTGTTTGCGTTGATGTTGCAATCGTTGTCGAAACTGTTGTAGCTGTAGCCAATGAAGTTGTTGTTACAGAAATTGTAGTTGGCGTTGTTGTTTCTACAGTAGTAACTGTTGGCGTAGATTTAGACAACATTTCTGTCGTTGTTGTCATAATAACAGTTGTTGTTTGCGTTGATGTTGCAATCGTTGTCGAAACTGTTGTAGCTGTAGCCAATGAAGTTGTTGTTACAGTTATTGTAGTTGGCGTTGTTGTTTCTACAGTAGTAACTGTTGGCGTAGATTTAGACAATTTTTCTGTCGTTGTTGTCATAATAACTGTTGTTGTTTGCGTTGATGTTGCAATCGTTGTCGAAACTGTTGTAGCTGTAGCCAATGAAGTTGTTGTTACAGAAATTGTAGTTGGCGTTGTTGTTTCTACAGTAGTAACTGTTGGCGTAGATTTAGACAACATTTCTGTCGTTGTTGTCATAATAACAGTTGTTGTTTGCGTTGATGTTGCAATCGTTGTCGAAACTGTTGTAGCTGTAGCCAATGAAGTTGTTGTTACAGTTATTGTAGTTGGCGTTGTTGTTTCTACAGTAGTAACTGTTGGCGTAGATTTAGACAACATTTCTGTCTTTGTTGTCATAATAACAGTTGTTGTTTGCGTTGATGTTGCAATCGTTGTCGAAATTGTTGTAGCTGTAGCCAATGAAGTTGTTGTTACAGTTATTGTAGTTGGCGTTGTTGTTTCTACAGTAGTAACTGTTGGCGTAGATTTAGACAACATTTCTGTCGTTGTTGTCATAATAACAGTTGTTGTTTGCGTTGATGTTGCAATCGTTGTCGAAACTGTTGTAGCTGTAGCCAATGAAGTTGTTGTTACAGAAATTGTAGTTGGCGTTGTTGTTTCTACAGTAGTAACTGTTGGCGTAGATTTAGACAACATTTCTGTCTTTGTTGTCATAATAACAGTTGTTGTTTGCGTTGATGTTGCAATCGTTGTCGAAACTGTTGTAGCTGTAGCCAAAGAAGTTGTTGTTACAGTTATTGTAGTTGGCGTTGTTGTTTCTACAGTAGTAACTGTTGGCGTAGATTTAGACAACATTTCTGTCGTTGTTGTCACAATAACAGTTGTTGTTTGCGTTGATGTTGCAATCGTTGTCGAAACTGTTGTAGCTGTAGCCAATGAAGTTGTTGTTACAGTTATTGTAGTTGGCGTTGTTGTTTCTACAGTAGTAACTGTTGGCGTAGATTTAGACAACATTTCTGTCGTTGTTGTCATAATAACAGTTGTTGTTTGCGTTGATGTTGCAATCGCTGTCGAAACTGTTGTAGCTGTAGCCAATGAAGTTGTTGTTACAGTTATTGTAGTTGGCGTTGTTGTTTCTACAGTAGTAACTGTTGGCGTAGATTTAGACAATTTTTCTGTCGTTGTTGTCATAATAACTGTTGTTGTTTGCGTTGATGTTGCAATCGTTGTCGAAACTGTTGTAGCTGTAGCCAATGAAGTTGTTGTTACAGAAATTGTAGTTGGCGTTGTTGTTTCTACAGTAGTAACTGTTGGCGTAGATTTAGACAACATTTCTGTCGTTGTTGTCATAATAACAGTTGTTGTTTGCGTTGATGTTGCAATCGTTGTCGAAACTGTTGTAGCTGTAGCCAATGAAGTTGTTGTTACAGTTATTGTAGTTGGCGTTGTTGTTTCTACAGTAGTAACTGTTGGCGTAGATTTAGACAATTTTTCTGTCGTTGTTGTCATAATAACAGTTGTTGTTTGCGTTGATGTTGCAATCGTTGTCGAAACTGTTGTAGCTGTAGCCAATGAAGTTGTTGTTACAGTTATTGTAGTTGGCGTTGTTGTTTCTACAGTAGTAACTGTTGGCGTAGATTTAGACAACATTTCTGTCGTTGTTGTCATAATAACAGTTGTTGTTTGCGTTGATGTTGCAATCGTTGTCGAAACTGTTGTAGCTGTAGCCAATGAAGTTGTTGTTACAGTTATTGTAGTTGGCGTTGTTGTTTCTACAGTAGTAACTGTTGGCGTAGATTTAGACAACATTTCTGTCGTTGTTGTCATAATAACAGTTGTTGTTTGCGTTGATGTTGCAATCGTTGTCGAAACTGTTGTAGCTGTAGCCAATGAAGTTGTTGTTACAGTTATTGTAGTTGGCGTTGTTGTTTCTACAGTAGTAACTGTTGGCGTAGATTTAGACAACATTTCTGTCGTTGTTGTCATAATAACAGTTGTTGTTTGCGTTGATGTTGCAATCGTTGTCGAAACTGTTGTAGCTGTAGCCAATGAAGTTGTTGTTACAGTTATTGTAGTTGGCGTTGTTGTTTCTACAGTAGTAACTGTTGGCGTAGATTTAGACAACATTTCTGTCGTTGTTGTCATAATAACAGTTGTTGTTTGCGTTGATGTTGCAATCGTTGTCGAAACTGTTGTAGCTGTAGCCAATGAAGTTGTTGTTACAGTTATTGTAGTTGGCGTTGTTGTTTCTACAGTAGTAACTGTTGGCGTAGATTTAGACAACATTTCTGTCGTTGTTGTCATAATAACAGTTGTTGTTTGCGTTGATGTTGCAATCGTTGTCGAAACTGTTGTAGCTGTAGCCAATGAAGTTGTTGTTACAGTTATTGTAGTTGGCGTTGTTGTTTCTACAGTAGTAACTGTTGGCGTAGATTTAGACAACATTTCTGTCGTTGTTGTCATAATAACAGTTGTTGTTTGCGTTGATGTTGCAATCGTTGTCGAAACTGTTGTAGCTGTAGCCAATGAAGTTGTTGTTACAGTTATTGTAGTTGGCGTTGTTGTTTCTACAGTAGTAACTGTTGGCGTAGATTTAGACAACATTTCTGTCGTTGTTGTCATAATAACAGTTGTTGTTTGCGTTGATGTTGCAATCGTTGTCGAAACTGTTGTAGCTGTAGCCAATGAAGTTGTTGTTACAGTTATTGTAGTTGGCGTTGTTGTTTCTACAGTAGTAACTGTTGGCGTAGATTTAGACAACATTTCTGTCGTTGTTGTCATAATAACAGTTGTTGTTTGCGTTGATGTTGCAATCGTTGTCGAAACTGTTGTAGCTGTAGCCAATGAAGTTGTTGTTACAGAAATTGTAGTTGGCGTTGTTGTTTCTACAGTAGTAACTGTTGGCGTAGATTTAGACAACATTTCTGTCGTTGTTGTCATAATAACAGTTGTTGTTTGCGTTGATGTTGCAATCGTTGTCGAAACTGTTGTAGCTGTAGCCAATGAAGTTGTTGTTACAGTTATTGTAGTTGGCGTTGTTGTTTCTACAGTAGTAACTGTTGGCGTAGATTTAGACAACATTTCTGTCGTTGTTGTCATAATAACAGTTGTTGTTTGCGTTGATGTTGCAATCGTTGTCGAAACTGTTGTAGCTGTAGCCAATGAAGTTGTTGTTACAGTTATTGTAGTTGGCGTTGTTGTTTCTACAGTAGTAACTGTTGGCGTAGATTTAGACAACATTTCTGTCGTTGTTGTCATAATAACAGTTGTTGTTTGCGTTGATGTTGCAATCGTTGTCGAAACTGTTGTAGCTGTAGCCAATGAAGTTGTTGTTACAGTTATTGTAGTTGGCGTTGTTGTTTCTACAGTAGTAACTGTTGGCGTAGATTTAGACAACATTTCTGTCGTTGTTGTCATAATAACAGTTGTTGTTTGCGTTGATGTTGCAATCGTTGTCGAAACTGTTGTAGCTGTAGCCAATGAAGTTGTTGTTACAGTTATTGTAGTTGGCGTTGTTGTTTCTACAGTAGTAACTGTTGGCGTAGATTTAGACAACATTTCTGTCGTTGTTGTCATAATAACAGTTGTTGTTTGCGTTGATGTTGCAATCGTTGTCGAAACTGTTGTAGCTGTAGCCAATGAAGTTGTTGTTACAGTTATTGTAGTTGGCGTTGTTGTTTCTACAGTAGTAACTGTTGGCGTAGATTTAGACAACATTTCTGTCGTTGTTGTCATAATAACAGTTGTTGTTTGCGTTGATGTTGCAATCGTTGTCGAAACTGTTGTAGCTGTAGCCAATGAAGTTGTTGTTACAGTTATTGTAGTTGGCGTTGTTGTTTCTACAGTAGTAACTGTTGGCGTAGATTTAGACAACATTTCTGTCGTTGTTGTCATAATAACAGTTGTTGTTTGCGTTGATGTTGCAATCGTTGTCGAAACTGTTGTAGCTGTAGCCAATGAAGTTGTTGTTACAGTTATTGTAGTTGGCGTTGTTGTTTCTACAGTAGTAACTGTTGGCGTAGATTTAGACAACATTTCTGTCGTTGTTGTCATAATAACAGTTGTTGTTTGCGTTGATGTTGCAATCGTTGTCGAAACTGTTGTAGCTGTAGCCAATGAAGTTGTTGTTACAGTTATTGTAGTTGGCGTTGTTGTTTCTACAGTAGTAACTGTTGGCGTAGATTTAGACAACATTTCTGTCGTTGTTGTCATAATAACAGTTGTTGTTTGCGTTGATGTTGCAATCGTTGTCGAAACTGTTGTAGCTGTAGCCAATGAAGTTGTTGTTACAGTTATTGTAGTTGGCGTTGTTGTTTCTACAGTAGTAACTGTTGGCGTAGATTTAGACAACATTTCTGTCGTTGTTGTCATAATAACAGTTGTTGTTTGCGTTGATGTTGCAATCGTTGTCGAAACTGTTGTAGCTGTAGCCAATGAAGTTGTTGTTACAGTTATTGTAGTTGGCGTTGTTGTTTCTACAGTAGTAACTGTTGGCGTAGATTTAGACAACATTTCTGTCGTTGTTGTCATAATAACAGTTGTTGTTTGCGTTGATGTTGCAATCGTTGTCGAAACTGTTGTAGCTGTAGCCAATGAAGTTGTTGTTACAGTTATTGTAGTTGGCGTTGTTGTTTCTACAGTAGTAACTGTTGGCGTAGATTTAGACAATTTTTCTGTCGTTGTTGTCATAATAACTGTTGTTGTTTGCGTTGATGTTGCAATCGTTGTCGAAACTGTTGTAGCTGTAGCCAATGAAGTTGTTGTTACAGAAATTGTAGTTGGCGTTGTTGTTTCTACAGTAGTAACTGTTGGCGTAGATTTAGACAACATTTCTGTCGTTGTTGTCATAATAACAGTTGTTGTTTGCGTTGATGTTGCAATCGTTGTCGAAACTGTTGTAGCTGTAGCCAATGAAGTTGTTGTTACAGTTATTGTAGTTGGCGTTGTTGTTTCTACAGTAGTAACTGTTGGCGTAGATTTAGACAACATTTCTGTCGTTGTTGTCACAATAACAGTTGTTGTTTGCGTTGATGTTGCAATCGTTGTCGAAACTGTTGTAGCTGTAGCCAATGAAGTTGTTGTTACAGTTATTGTAGTTGGCGTTGTTGTTTCTACAGTAGTAACTGTTGGCGTAGATTTAGACAACATTTCTGTCGTTGTTGTCATAATAACAGTTGTTGTTTGCGTTGATGTTGCAATCGTTGTCGAAACTGTTGTAGCTGTAGCCAATGAAGTTGTTGTTACAGTTATTGTAGTTGGCGTTGTTGTTTCTACAGTAGTAACTGTTGGCGTAGATTTAGACAACATTTCTGTCGTTGTTGTCATAATAACAGTTGTTGTTTGCGTTGATGTTGCAATCGTTGTCGAAACTGTTGTAGCTGTAGCCAATGAAGTTGTTCTTACAGTTATTGTAGTTGGCGTTGTTGTTTCTACAGTAGTAACTGTTGGCGTAGATTTAGACAACATTTCTGTCGTTGTTGTCACAATAACAGTTGTTGTTTGCGTTGATGTTGCAATCGTTGTCGAAACTGTTGTAGCTGTAGCCAATGAAGTTGTTGTTACAGTTATTGTAGTTGGCGTTGTTGTTTCTACAGTAGTAACTGTTGGCGTAGATTTAGACAACATTTCTGTCGTTGTTGTCATAATAACAGTTGTTGTTTGCGTTGATGTTGCAATCGTTGTCGAAACTGTTGTAGCTGTAGCCAATGAAGTTGTTGTTACAGTTATTGTAGTTGGCGTTGTTGTTTCTACAGTAGTAACTGTTGGCGTAGATTTAGACAACATTTCTGTCGTTGTTGTCATAATAACAGTTGTTGTTTGCGTTGATGTTGCAATCGTTGTCGAAACTGTTGTAGCTGTAGCCAATGAAGTTGTTGTTACAGTTATTGTAGTTGGCGTTGTTGTTTCTACAGTAGTAACTGTTGGCGTAGATTTAGACAATTTTTCTGTCGTTGTTGTCATAATAACTGTTGTTGTTTGCGTTGATGTTGCAATCGTTGTCGAAACTGTTGTAGCTGTAGCCAATGAAGTTGTTGTTACAGAAATTGTAGTTGGCGTTGTTGTTTCTACAGTAGTAACTGTTGGCGTAGATTTAGACAACATTTCTGTCGTTGTTGTCATAATAACAGTTGTTGTTTGCGTTGATGTTGCAATCGTTGTCGAAACTGTTGTAGCTGTAGCCAATGAAGTTGTTGTTACAGTTATTGTAGTTGGCGTTGTTGTTTCTACAGTAGTAACTGTTGGCGTAGATTTAGACAACATTTCTGTCGTTGTTGTCACAATAACAGTTGTTGTTTGCGTTGATGTTGCAATCGTTGTCGAAACTGTTGTAGCTGTAGCCAATGAAGTTGTTGTTACAGTTATTGTAGTTGGCGTTGTTGTTTCTACAGTAGTAACTGTTGGCGTAGATTTAGACAACATTTCTGTCGTTGTTGTCATAATAACAGTTGTTGTTTGCGTTGATGTTGCAATCGTTGTCGAAACTGTTGTAGCTGTAGCCAATGAAGTTGTTGTTACAGTTATTGTAGTTGGCGTTGTTGTTTCTACAGTAGTAACTGTTGGCGTAGATTTAGACAACATTTCTGTCGTTGTTGTCATAATAACAGTTGTTGTTTGCGTTGATGTTGCAATCGTTGTCGAAACTGTTGTAGCTGTAGCCAATGAAGTTGTTCTTACAGTTATTGTAGTTGGCGTTGTTGTTTCTACAGTAGTAACTGTTGGCGTAGATTTAGACAACATTTCTGTCGTTGTTGTCACAATAACAGTTGTTGTTTGCGTTGATGTTGCAATCGTTGTCGAAACTGTTGTAGCTGTAGCCAATGAAGTTGTTGTTACAGTTATTGTAGTTGGCGTTGTTGTTTCTACAGTAGTAACTGTTGGCGTAGATTTAGACAACATTTCTGTCGTTGTTGTCATAATAACAGTTGTTGTTTGCGTTGATGTTGCAATCGTTGTCGAAACTGTTGTAGCTGTAGCCAATGAAGTTGTTGTTACAGTTATTGTAGTTGGCGTTGTTGTTTCTACAGTAGTAACTGTTGGCGTAGATTTAGACAACATTTCTGTCGTTGTTGTCATAATAACAGTTGTTGTTTGCGTTGATGTTGCAATCGTTGTCGAAACTGTTGTAGCTGTAGCCAATGAAGTTGTTGTTACAGTTATTGTAGTTGGCGTTGTTGTTTCTACAGTAGTAACTGTTGGCGTAGATTTAGACAATTTTTCTGTCGTTGTTGTCATAATAACTGTTGTTGTTTGCGTTGATGTTGCAATCGTTGTCGAAACTGTTGTAGCTGTAGCCAATGAAGTTGTTGTTACAGAAATTGTAGTTGGCGTTGTTGTTTCTACAGTAGTAACTGTTGGCGTAGATTTAGACAACATTTCTGTCGTTGTTGTCATAATAACAGTTGTTGTTTGCGTTGATGTTGCAATCGTTGTCGAAACTGTTGTAGCTGTAGCCAATGAAGTTGTTGTTACAGAAATTGTAGTTGGCGTTGTTGTTTCTACAGTAGTAACTGTTGGCGTAGATTTAGACAACATTTCTGTCGTTGTTGTCATAATAACAGTTGTTGTTTGCGTTGATGTTGCAATCGTTGTCGAAACTGTTGTAGCTGTAGCCAATGAAGTTGTTGTTACAGTTATTGTAGTTGGCGTTGTTGTTTCTACAGTAGTAACTGTTGGCGTAGATTTAGACAACATTTCTGTCGTTGTTGTCATAATAACAGTTGTTGTTTGCGTTGATGTTGCAATCGTTGTCGAAACTGTTGTAGCTGTAGCCAATGAAGTTGTTGTTACAGTTATTGTAGTTGGCGTTGTTGTTTCTACAGTAGTAACTGTTGGCGTAGATTTAGACAACATTTCTGTCGTTGTTGTCATAATAACAGTTGTTGTTTGCGTTGATGTTGCAATCGTTGTCGAAACTGTTGTAGCTGTAGCCAATGAAGTTGTTGTTACAGTTATTGTAGTTGGCGTTGTTGTTTCTACAGTAGTAACTGTTGGCGTAGATTTAGACAACATTTCTGTCGTTGTTGTCATAATAACAGTTGTTGTTTGCGTTGATGTTGCAATCGTTGTCGAAACTGTTGTAGCTGTAGCCAATGAAGTTGTTGTTACAGTTATTGTAGTTGGCGTTGTTGTTTCTACAGTAGTAACTGTTGGCGTAGATTTAGACAACATTTCTGTCGTTGTTGTCATAATAACAGTTGTTGTTTGCGTTGATGTTGCAATCGTTGTCGAAACTGTTGTAGCTGTAGCCAATGAAGTTGTTGTTACAGTTATTGTAGTTGGCGTTGTTGTTTCTACAGTAGTAACTGTTGGCGTAGATTTAGACAACATTTCTGTCGTTGTTGTCATAATAACAGTTGTTGTTTGCGTTGATGTTGCAATCGTTGTCGAAACTGTTGTAGCTGTAGCCAATGAAGTTGTTGTTACAGTTATTGTAGTTGGCGTTGTTGTTTCTACAGTAGTAACTGTTGGCGTAGATTTAGACAACATTTCTGTCGTTGTTGTCATAATAACAGTTGTTGTTTGCGTTGATGTTGCAATCGTTGTCGAAACTGTTGTAGCTGTAGCCAATGAAGTTGTTGTTACAGTTATTGTAGTTGGCGTTGTTGTTTCTACAGTAGTAACTGTTGGCGTAGATTTAGACAACATTTCTGTCGTTGTTGTCATAATAACAGTTGTTGTTTGCGTTGATGTTGCAATCGTTGTCGAAACTGTTGTAGCTGTAGCCAATGAAGTTGTTGTTACAGTTATTGTAGTTGGCGTTGTTGTTTCTACAGTAGTAACTGTTGGCGTAGATTTAGACAACATTTCTGTCGTTGTTGTCATAATAACAGTTGTTGTTTGCGTTGATGTTGCAATCGTTGTCGAAACTGTTGTAGCTGTAGCCAATGAAGTTGTTGTTACAGTTATTGTAGTTGGCGTTGTTGTTTCTACAGTAGTAACTGTTGGCGTAGATTTAGACAACATTTCTGTCGTTGTTGTCATAATAACAGTTGTTGTTTGCGTTGATGTTGCAATCGTTGTCGAAACTGTTGTAGCTGTAGCCAATGAAGTTGTTGTTACAGTTATTGTAGTTGGCGTTGTTGTTTCTACAGTAGTAACTGTTGGCGTAGATTTAGACAACATTTCTGTCGTTGTTGTCATAATAACAGTTGTTGTTTGCGTTGATGTTGCAATCGTTGTCGAAACTGTTGTAGCTGTAGCCAATGAAGTTGTTGTTACAGTTATTGTAGTTGGCGTTGTTGTTTCTACAGTAGTAACTGTTGGCGTAGATTTAGACAACATTTCTGTCGTTGTTGTCATAATAACAGTTGTTGTTTGCGTTGATGTTGCAATCGTTGTCGAAACTGTTGTAGCTGTAGCCAATGAAGTTGTTGTTACAGTTATTGTAGTTGGCGTTGTTGTTTCTACAGTAGTAACTGTTGGCGTAGATTTAGACAACATTTCTGTCGTTGTTGTCATAATAACAGTTGTTGTTTGCGTTGATGTTGCAATCGTTGTCGAAACTGTTGTAGCTGTAGCCAATGAAGTTGTTGTTACAGTTATTGTAGTTGGCGTTGTTGTTTCTACAGTAGTAACTGTTGGCGTAGATTTAGACAACATTTCTGTCGTTGTTGTCATAATAACAGTTGTTGTTTGCGTTGATGTTGCAATCGTTGTCGAAACTGTTGTAGCTGTAGCCAATGAAGTTGTTGTTACAGTTATTGTAGTTGGCGTTGTTGTTTCTACAGTAGTAACTGTTGGCGTAGATTTAGACAACATTTCTGTCGTTGTTGTCATAATAACAGTTGTTGTTTGCGTTGATGTTGCAATCGTTGTCGAAACTGTTGTAGCTGTAGCCAATGAAGTTGTTGTTACAGTTATTGTAGTTGGCGTTGTTGTTTCTACAGTAGTAACTGTTGGCGTAGATTTAGACAACATTTCTGTCGTTGTTGTCATAATAACAGTTGTTGTTTGCGTTGATGTTGCAATCGTTGTCGAAACTGTTGTAGCTGTAGCCAATGAAGTTGTTGTTACAGTTATTGTAGTTGGCGTTGTTGTTTCTACAGTAGTAACTGTTGGCGTAGATTTAGACAACATTTCTGTCGTTGTTGTCATAATAACAGTTGTTGTTTGCGTTGATGTTGCAATCGTTGTCGAAACTGTTGTAGCTGTAGCCAATGAAGTTGTTGTTACAGTTATTGTAGTTGGCGTTGTTGTTTCTACAGTAGTAACTGTTGGCGTAGATTTAGACAACATTTCTGTCGTTGTTGTCATAATAACAGTTGTTGTTTGCGTTGATGTTGCAATCGTTGTCGAAACTGTTGTAGCTGTAGCCAATGAAGTTGTTGTTACAGTTATTGTAGTTGGCGTTGTTGTTTCTACAGTAGTAACTGTTGGCGTAGATTTAGACAACATTTCTGTCGTTGTTGTCATAATAACAGTTGTTGTTTGCGTTGATGTTGCAATCGTTGTCGAAACTGTTGTAGCTGTAGCCAATGAAGTTGTTGTTACAGTTATTGTAGTTGGCGTTGTTGTTTCTACAGTAGTAACTGTTGGCGTAGATTTAG
Organism: Pterobdella sp. o SKG-2022; assembly: GCA_964035795.1. Classification (NCBI taxonomy): domain Eukaryota; kingdom Metazoa; phylum Annelida; class Clitellata; order Hirudinida; family Piscicolidae; genus Pterobdella; species Pterobdella occidentalis. Next base: position 25,054 of record CAXIVU010000283.1, on the reverse strand, counting down.
ACAACATTTCTGTCGTTGTTGTCATAATAACAGTTGTTGTTTGCGTTGATGTTGCAATCGTTGTCGAAACTGTTGTAGCTGTAGCCAATGAAGTTGTTGTTACAGTTATTGTAGTTGGCGTTGTTGTTTCTACAGTAGTAACTGTTGGCGTAGATTTAGACAACATTTCTGTCGTTGTTGTCATAATAACAGTTGTTGTTTGCGTTGATGTTGCAATCGTTGTCGAAACTGTTGTAGCTGTAGCCAATGAAGTTGTTGTTACAGTTATTGTAGTTGGCGTTGTTGTTTCTACAGTAGTAACTGTTGGCGTAGATTTAGACAACATTTCTGTCGTTGTTGTCATAATAACAGTTGTTGTTTGCGTTGATGTTGCAATCGTTGTCGAAACTGTTGTAGCTGTAGCCAATGAAGTTGTTGTTACAGTTATTGTAGTTGGCGTTGTTGTTTCTACAGTAGTAACTGTTGGCGTAGATTTAGACAACATTTCTGTCGTTGTTGTCATAATAACAGTTGTTGTTTGCGTTGATGTTGCAATCGTTGTCGAAACTGTTGTAGCTGTAGCCAATGAAGTTGTTGTTACAGTTATTGTAGTTGGCGTTGTTGTTTCTACAGTAGTAACTGTTGGCGTAGATTTAGACAACATTTCTGTCGTTGTTGTCATAATAACAGTTGTTGTTTGCGTTGATGTTGCAATCGTTGTCGAAACTGTTGTAGCTGTAGCCAATGAAGTTGTTGTTACAGTTATTGTAGTTGGCGTTGTTGTTTCTACAGTAGTAACTGTTGGCGTAGATTTAGACAACATTTCTGTCGTTGTTGTCATAATAACAGTTGTTGTTTGCGTTGATGTTGCAATCGTTGTCGAAACTGTTGTAGCTGTAGCCAATGAAGTTGTTGTTACAGTTATTGTAGTTGGCGTTGTTGTTTCTACAGTAGTAACTGTTGGCGTAGATTTAGACAACATTTCTGTCGTTGTTGTCATAATAACAGTTGTTGTTTGCGTTGATGTTGCAATCGTTGTCGAAACTGTTGTAGCTGTAGCCAATGAAGTTGTTGTTACAGTTATTGTAGTTGGCGTTGTTGTTTCTACAGTAGTAACTGTTGGCGTAGATTTAGACAACATTTCTGTCGTTGTTGTCATAATAACAGTTGTTGTTTGCGTTGATGTTGCAATCGTTGTCGAAACTGTTGTAGCTGTAGCCAATGAAGTTGTTGTTACAGTTATTGTAGTTGGCGTTGTTGTTTCTACAGTAGTAACTGTTGGCGTAGATTTAGACAACATTTCTGTCGTTGTTGTCATAATAACAGTTGTTGTTTGCGTTGATGTTGCAATCGTTGTCGAAACTGTTGTAGCTGTAGCCAATGAAGTTGTTGTTACAGTTATTGTAGTTGGCGTTGTTGTTTCTACAGTAGTAACTGTTGGCGTAGATTTAGACAACATTTCTGTCGTTGTTGTCATAATAACAGTTGTTGTTTGCGTTGATGTTGCAATCGTTGTCGAAACTGTTGTAGCTGTAGCCAATGAAGTTGTTGTTACAGTTATTGTAGTTGGCGTTGTTGTTTCTACAGTAGTAACTGTTGGCGTAGATTTAGACAACATTTCTGTCGTTGTTGTCATAATAACAGTTGTTGTTTGCGTTGATGTTGCAATCGTTGTCGAAACTGTTGTAGCTGTAGCCAATGAAGTTGTTGTTACAGTTATTGTAGTTGGCGTTGTTGTTTCTACAGTAGTAACTGTTGGCGTAGATTTAGACAACATTTCTGTCGTTGTTGTCATAATAACAGTTGTTGTTTGCGTTGATGTTGCAATCGTTGTCGAAACTGTTGTAGCTGTAGCCAATGAAGTTGTTGTTACAGTTATTGTAGTTGGCGTTGTTGTTTCTACAGTAGTAACTGTTGGCGTAGATTTAGACAACATTTCTGTCGTTGTTGTCATAATAACAGTTGTTGTTTGCGTTGATGTTGCAATCGTTGTCGAAACTGTTGTAGCTGTAGCCAATGAAGTTGTTGTTACAGTTATTGTAGTTGGCGTTGTTGTTTCTACAGTAGTAACTGTTGGCGTAGATTTAGACAACATTTCTGTTGGCGTTGTTGTTTCTACAGTAGTAACTGTTGGCGTAGATTTAGACAACATTTCTGTCGTTGTTGTCATAATAACAGTTGTTGTTTGCGTTGATGTTGCAATCGTTGTCGAAACTGTTGTAGCTGTAGCCAATGAATTTGTTTAAACTAACATTTCTGTCGTTGTTGTCATAATAACAGTTGTTGTTTGCGTTGATGTTGCAATCGTTGTCGAAACTGTTGTAGCTGTAGCCAATGAAGTTGTTGTTACAGTTATTGTAGTTGGCGTTGTTGTTTCTACAGTAGTAACTGTTGGCGTAGATTTAGACAACATTTCTGTCGTTGTTGTCATAATAACAGTTGTTGTTTGCGTTGATGTTGCAATCGTTGTCGAAACTGTTGTAGCTGTAGCCAATGAAGTTGTTGTTACAGTTATTGTAGTTGGCGTTGTTGTTTCTACAGTAGTAACTGTTGGCGTAGATTTAGACAACATTTCTGTCGTTGTTGTCATAATAACAGTTGTTGTTTGCGTTGATGTTGCAATCGTTGTCGAAACTGTTGTAGCTGTAGCCAATGAAGTTGTTGTTACAGTTATTGTAGTTGGCGTTGTTGTTTCTACAGTAGTAACTGTTGGCGTAGATTTAGACAACATTTCTGTCGTTGTTGTCATAATAACAGTTGTTGTTTGCGTTGATGTTGCAATCGTTGTCGAAACTGTTGTAGCTGTAGCCAATGAAGTTGTTGTTACAGTTATTGTAGTTGGCGTTGTTGTTTCTACAGTAGTAACTGTTGGCGTAGATTTAGACAACATTTCTGTCGTTGTTGTCATAATAACAGTTGTTGTTTGCGTTGATGTTGCAATCGTTGTCGAAACTGTTGTAGCTGTAGCCAATGAAGTTGTTGTTACAGTTATTGTAGTTGGCGTTGTTGTTTCTACAGTAGTAACTGTTGGCGTAGATTTAGACAACATTTCTGTCGTTGTTGTCATAATAACAGTTGTTGTTTGCGTTGATGTTGCAATCGTTGTCGAAACTGTTGTAGCTGTAGCCAATGAAGTTGTTGCTTACAGTTATTGTAGTTGGCGTTGTTGTTTCTACAGTAGTAACTGTTGGCGTAGATTTAGACAACATTTCTGTCGTTGTTGTCATAATAACAGTTGTTGTTTGCGTTGATGTTGCAATCGTTGTCGAAACTGTTGTAGCTGTAGCCAATGAAGTTGTTGTTACAGTTATTGTAGTTGGCGTTGTTGTTTCTACAGTAGTAACTGTTGGCGTAGATTTAGACAACATTTCTGTCGTTGTTGTCATAATAACAGTTGTTGTTTGCGTTGATGTTGCAATCGTTGTCGAAACTGTTGTAGCTGTAGCCAATGAAGTTGTTGTTACAGTTATTGTAGTTGGCGTTGTTGTTTCTACAGTAGTAACTGTTGGCGTAGATTTAGACAACATTTCTGTCGTTGTTGTCATAATAACAGTTGTTGTTTGCGTTGATGTTGCAATCGTTGTCGAAACTGTTGTAGCTGTAGCCAATGAAGTTGTTGTTACAGTTATTGTAGTTGGCGTTGTTGTTTCTACAGTAGTAACTGTTGGCGTAGATTTAGACAACATTTCTGTCGTTGTTGTCATAATAACAGTTGTTGTTTGCGTTGATGTTGCAATCGTTGTCGAAACTGTTGTAGCTGTAGCCAATGAAGTTGTTGTTACAGTTATTGTAGTTGGCGTTGTTGTTTCTACAGTAGTAACTGTTGGCGTAGATTTAGACAACATTTCTGTCGTTGTTGTCATAATAACAGTTGTTGTTTGCGTTGATGTTGCAATCGTTGTCGAAACTGTTGTAGCTGTAGCCAATGAAGTTGTTGTTACAGTTATTGTAGTTGGCGTTGTTGTTTCTACAGTAGTAACTGTTGGCGTAGATTTAGACAACATTTCTGTCGTTGTTGTCATAATAACAGTTGTTGTTTGCGTTGATGTTGCAATCGTTGTCGAAACTGTTGTAGCTGTAGCCAATGAAGTTGTTGTTACAGTTATTGTAGTTGGCGTTGTTGTTTCTACAGTAGTAACTGTTGGCGTAGATTTAGACAACATTTCTGTCGTTGTTGTCATAATAACAGTTGTTGTTTGCGTTGATGTTGCAATCGTTGTCGAAACTGTTGTAGCTGTAGCCAATGAAGTTGTTGTTACAGTTATTGTAGTTGGCGTTGTTGTTTCTACAGTAGTAACTGTTGGCGTAGATTTAGACAACATTTCTGTCGTTGTTGTCATAATAACAGTTGTTGTTTGCGTTGATGTTGCAATCGTTGTCGAAACTGTTGTAGCTGTAGCCAATGAAGTTGTTGTTACAGTTATTGTAGTTGGCGTTGTTGTTTCTACAGTAGTAACTGTTGGCGTAGATTTAGACAACATTTCTGTCGTTGTTGTCATAATAACAGTTGTTGTTTGCGTTGATGTTGCAATCGTTGTCGAAACTGTTGTAGCTGTAGCCAATGAAGTTGTTGTTACAGTTATTGTAGTTGGCGTTGTTGTTTCTACAGTAGTAACTGTTGGCGTAGATTTAGACAACATTTCTGTCGTTGTTGTCATAATAACAGTTGTTGTTTGCGTTGATGTTGCAATCGTTGTCGAAACTGTTGTAGCTGTAGCCAATGAAGTTGTTGTTACAGTTATTGTAGTTGGCGTTGTTGTTTCTACAGTAGTAACTGTTGGCGTAGATTTAGACAACATTTCTGTCGTTGTTGTCATAATAACAGTTGTTGTTTGCGTTGATGTTGCAATCGTTGTCGAAACTGTTGTAGCTGTAGCCAATGAAGTTGTTGTTACAGTTATTGTAGTTGGCGTTGTTGTTTCTACAGTAGTAACTGTTGGCGTAGATTTAGACAACATTTCTGTCGTTGTTGTCATAATAACAGTTGTTGTTTGCGTTGATGTTGCAATCGTTGTCGAAACTGTTGTAGCTGTAGCCAATGAAGTTGTTGTTACAGTTATTGTAGTTGGCGTTGTTGTTTCTACAGTAGTAACTGTTGGCGTAGATTTAGACAACATTTCTGTCGTTGTTGTCATAATAACAGTTGTTGTTTGCGTTGATGTTGCAATCGTTGTCGAAACTGTTGTAGCTGTAGCCAATGAAGTTGTTGTTACAGTTATTGTAGTTGGCGTTGTTGTTTCTACAGTAGTAACTGTTGGCGTAGATTTAGACAACATTTCTGTCGTTGTTGTCATAATAACAGTTGTTGTTTGCGTTGATGTTGCAATCGTTGTCGAAACTGTTGTAGCTGTAGCCAATGAAGTTGTTGTTACAGTTATTGTAGTTGGCGTTGTTGTTTCTACAGTAGTAACTGTTGGCGTAGATTTAGACAACATTTCTGTCGTTGTTGTCATAATAACAGTTGTTGTTTGCGTTGATGTTGCAATCGTTGTCGAAACTGTTGTAGCTGTAGCCAATGAAGTTGTTGTTACAGTTATTGTAGTTGGCGTTGTTGTTTCTACAGTAGTAACTGTTGGCGTAGATTTAGACAACATTTCTGTCGTTGTTGTCATAATAACAGTTGTTGTTTGCGTTGATGTTGCAATCGTTGTCGAAACTGTTGTAGCTGTAGCCAATGAAGTTGTTGTTACAGTTATTGTAGTTGGCGTTGTTGTTTCTACAGTAGTAACTGTTGGCGTAGATTTAGACAACATTTCTGTCGTTGTTGTCATAATAACAGTTGTTGTTTGCGTTGATGTTGCAATCGTTGTCGAAACTGTTGTAGCTGTAGCCAATGAAGTTGTTGTTACAGTTATTGTAGTTGGCGTTGTTGTTTCTACAGTAGTAACTGTTGGCGTAGATTTAGACAACATTTCTGTCGTTGTTGTCATAATAACAGTTGTTGTTTGCGTTGATGTTGCAATCGTTGTCGAAACTGTTGTAGCTGTAGCCAATGAAGTTGTTGTTACAGTTATTGTAGTTGGCGTTGTTGTTTCTACAGTAGTAACTGTTGGCGTAGATTTAGACAACATTTCTGTCGTTGTTGTCATAATAACAGTTGTTGTTTGCGTTGATGTTGCAATCGTTGTCGAAACTGTTGTAGCTGTAGCCAATGAAGTTGTTGTTACAGTTATTGTAGTTGGCGTTGTTGTTTCTACAGTAGTAACTGTTGGCGTAGATTTAGACAACATTTCTGTCGTTGTTGTCATAATAACAGTTGTTGTTTGCGTTGATGTTGCAATCGTTGTCGAAACTGTTGTAGCTGTAGCCAATGAAGTTGTTGTTACAGTTATTGTAGTTGGCGTTGTTGTTTCTACAGTAGTAACTGTTGGCGTAGATTTAGACAACATTTCTGTCGTTGTTGTCATAATAACAGTTGTTGTTTGCGTTGATGTTGCAATCGTTGTCGAAACTGTTGTAGCTGTAGCCAATGAAGTTGTTGTTACAGTTATTGTAGTTGGCGTTGTTGTTTCTACAGTAGTAACTGTTGGCGTAGATTTAGACAACATTTCTGTCGTTGTTGTCATAATAACAGTTGTTGTTTGCGTTGATGTTGCAATCGTTGTCGAAACTGTTGTAGCTGTAGCCAATGAAGTTGTTGTTACAGTTATTGTAGTTGGCGTTGTTGTTTCTACAGTAGTAACTGTTGGCGTAGATTTAGACAACATTTCTGTCGTTGTTGTCATAATAACAGTTGTTGTTTGCGTTGATGTTGCAATCGTTGTCGAAACTGTTGTAGCTGTAGCCAATGAAGTTGTTGTTACAGTTATTGTAGTTGGCGTTGTTGTTTCTACAGTAGTAACTGTTGGCGTAGATTTAGACAACATTTCTGTCGTTGTTGTCATAATAACAGTTGTTGTTTGCGTTGATGTTGCAATCGTTGTCGAAACTGTTGTAGCTGTAGCCAATGAAGTTGTTGTTACAGTTATTGTAGTTGGCGTTGTTGTTTCTACAGTAGTAACTGTTGGCGTAGATTTAGACAACATTTCTGTCGTTGTTGTCATAATAACAGTTGTTGTTTGCGTTGATGTTGCAATCGTTGTCGAAACTGTTGTAGCTGTAGCCAATGAAGTTGTTGTTACAGTTATTGTAGTTGGCGTTGTTGTTTCTACAGTAGTAACTGTTGGCGTAGATTTAGACAACATTTCTGTCGTTGTTGTCATAATAACAGTTGTTGTTTGCGTTGATGTTGCAATCGTTGTCGAAACTGTTGTAGCTGTAGCCAATGAAGTTGTTGTTACAGTTATTGTAGTTGGCGTTGTTGTTTCTACAGTAGTAACTGTTGGCGTAGATTTAGACAACATTTCTGTCGTTGTTGTCATAATAACAGTTGTTGTTTGCGTTGATGTTGCAATCGTTGTCGAAACTGTTGTAGCTGTAGCCAATGAAGTTGTTGTTACAGTTATTGTAGTTGGCGTTGTTGTTTCTACAGTAGTAACTGTTGGCGTAGATTTAGACAACATTTCTGTCGTTGTTGTCATAATAACAGTTGTTGTTTGCGTTGATGTTGCAATCGTTGTCGAAACTGTTGTAGCTGTAGCCAATGAAGTTGTTGTTACAGTTATTGTAGTTGGCGTTGTTGTTTCTACAGTAGTAACTGTTGGCGTAGATTTAGACAACATTTCTGTCGTTGTTGTCATAATAACAGTTGTTGTTTGCGTTGATGTTGCAATCGTTGTCGAAACTGTTGTAGCTGTAGCCAATGAAGTTGTTGTTACAGTTATTGTAGTTGGCGTTGTTGTTTCTACAGTAGTAACTGTTGGCGTAGATTTAGACAACATTTCTGTCGTTGTTGTCATAATAACAGTTGTTGTTTGCGTTGATGTTGCAATCGTTGTCGAAACTGTTGTAGCTGTAGCCAATGAAGTTGTTGTTACAGTTATTGTAGTTGGCGTTGTTGTTTCTACAGTAGTAACTGTTGGCGTAGATTTAGACAACATTTCTGTCGTTGTTGTCATAATAACAGTTGTTGTTTGCGTTGATGTTGCAATCGTTGTCGAAACTGTTGTAGCTGTAGCCAATGAAGTTGTTGTTACAGTTATTGTAGTTGGCGTTGTTGTTTCTACAGTAGTAACTGTTGGCGTAGATTTAGACAACATTTCTGTCGTTGTTGTCATAATAACAGTTGTTGTTTGCGTTGATGTTGCAATCGTTGTCGAAACTGTTGTAGCTGTAGCCAATGAAGTTGTTGTTACAGTTATTGTAGTTGGCGTTGTTGTTTCTACAGTAGTAACTGTTGGCGTAGATTTAGACAACATTTCTGTCGTTGTTGTCATAATAACAGTTGTTGTTTGCGTTGATGTTGCAATCGTTGTCGAAACTGTTGTAGCTGTAGCCAATGAAGTTGTTGTTACAGTTATTGTAGTTGGCGTTGTTGTTTCTACAGTAGTAACTGTTGGCGTAGATTTAGACAACATTTCTGTCGTTGTTGTCATAATAACAGTTGTTGTTTGCGTTGATGTTGCAATCGTTGTCGAAACTGTTGTAGCTGTAGCCAATGAAGTTGTTGTTACAGTTATTGTAGTTGGCGTTGTTGTTTCTACAGTAGTAACTGTTGGCGTAGATTTAGACAACATTTCTGTCGTTGTTGTCATAATAACAGTTGTTGTTTGCGTTGATGTTGCAATCGTTGTCGAAACTGTTGTAGCTGTAGCCAATGAAGTTGTTGTTACAGTTATTGTAGTTGGCGTTGTTGTTTCTACAGTAGTAACTGTTGGCGTAGATTTAGACAACATTTCTGTCGTTGTTGTCATAATAACAGTTGTTGTTTGCGTTGATGTTGCAATCGTTGTCGAAACTGTTGTAGCTGTAGCCAATGAAGTTGTTGTTACAGTTATTGTAGTTGGCGTTGTTGTTTCTACAGTAGTAACTGTTGGCGTAGATTTAGACAACATTTCTGTCGTTGTTGTCATAATAACAGTTGTTGTTTGCGTTGATGTTGCAATCGTTGTCGAAACTGTTGTAGCTGTAGCCAATGAAGTTGTTGTTACAGTTATTGTAGTTGGCGTTGTTGTTTCTACAGTAGTAACTGTTGGCGTAGATTTAGACAACATTTCTGTCGTTGTTGTCATAATAACAGTTGTTGTTTGCGTTGATGTTGCAATCGTTGTCGAAACTGTTGTAGCTGTAGCCAATGAAGTTGTTGTTACAGTTATTGTAGTTGGCGTTGTTGTTTCTACAGTAGTAACTGTTGGCGTAGATTTAGACAACATTTCTGTCGTTGTTGTCATAATAACAGTTGTTGTTTGCGTTGATGTTGCAATCGTTGTCGAAACTGTTGTAGCTGTAGCCAATGAAGTTGTTGTTACAGTTATTGTAGTTGGCGTTGTTGTTTCTACAGTAGTAACTGTTGGCGTAGATTTAGACAACATTTCTGTCGTTGTTGTCATAATAACAGTTGTTGTTTGCGTTGATGTTGCAATCGTTGTCGAAACTGTTGTAGCTGTAGCCAATGAAGTTGTTGTTACAGTTATTGTAGTTGGCGTTGTTGTTTCTACAGTAGTAACTGTTGGCGTAGATTTAGACAACATTTCTGTCGTTGTTGTCATAATAACAGTTGTTGTTTGCGTTGATGTTGCAATCGTTGTCGAAACTGTTGTAGCTGTAGCCAATGAAGTTGTTGTTACAGTTATTGTAGTTGGCGTTGTTGTTTCTACAGTAGTAACTGTTGGCGTAGATTTAGACAACATTTCTGTCGTTGTTGTCATAATAACAGTTGTTGTTTGCGTTGATGTTGCAATCGTTGTCGAAACTGTTGTAGCTGTAGCCAATGAAGTTGTTGTTACAGTTATTGTAGTTGGCGTTGTTGTTTCTACAGTAGTAACTGTTGGCGTAGATTTAGACAACATTTCTGTCGTTGTTGTCATAATAACAGTTGTTGTTTGCGTTGATGTTGCAATCGTTGTCGAAACTGTTGTAGCTGTAGCCAATGAAGTTGTTGTTACAGTTATTGTAGTTGGCGTTGTTGTTTCTACAGTAGTAACTGTTGGCGTAGATTTAGACAACATTTCTGTCGTTGTTGTCATAATAACAGTTGTTGTTTGCGTTGATGTTGCAATCGTTGTCGAAACTGTTGTAGCTGTAGCCAATGAAGTTGTTGTTACAGTTATTGTAGTTGGCGTTGTTGTTTCTACAGTAGTAACTGTTGGCGTAGATTTAGACAACATTTCTGTCGTTGTTGTCATAATAACAGTTGTTGTTTGCGTTGATGTTGCAATCGTTGTCGAAACTGTTGTAGCTGTAGCCAATGAAGTTGTTGTTACAGTTATTGTAGTTGGCGTTGTTGTTTCTACAGTAGTAACTGTTGGCGTAGATTTAGACAACATTTCTGTCGTTGTTGTCATAATAACAGTTGTTGTTTGCGTTGATGTTGCAATCGTTGTCGAAACTGTTGTAGCTGTAGCCAATGAAGTTGTTGTTACAGTTATTGTAGTTGGCGTTGTTGTTTCTACAGTAGTAACTGTTGGCGTAGATTTAGACAACATTTCTGTCGTTGTTGTCATAATAACAGTTGTTGTTTGCGTTGATGTTGCAATCGTTGTCGAAACTGTTGTAGCTGTAGCCAATGAAGTTGTTGTTACAGTTATTGTAGTTGGCGTTGTTGTTTCTACAGTAGTAACTGTTGGCGTAGATTTAGACAACATTTCTGTCGTTGTTGTCATAATAACAGTTGTTGTTTGCGTTGATGTTGCAATCGTTGTCGAAACTGTTGTAGCTGTAGCCAATGAAGTTGTTGTTACAGTTATTGTAGTTGGCGTTGTTGTTTCTACAGTAGTAACTGTTGGCGTAGATTTAGACAACATTTCTGTCGTTGTTGTCATAATAACAGTTGTTGTTTGCGTTGATGTTGCAATCGTTGTCGAAACTGTTGTAGCTGTAGCCAATGAAGTTGTTGTTACAGTTATTGTAGTTGGCGTTGTTGTTTCTACAGTAGTAACTGTTGGCGTAGATTTAGACAACATTTCTGTCGTTGTTGTCATAATAACAGTTGTTGTTTGCGTTGATGTTGCAATCGTTGTCGAAACTGTTGTAGCTGTAGCCAATGAAGTTGTTGTTACAGTTATTGTAGTTGGCGTTGTTGTTTCTACAGTAGTAACTGTTGGCGTAGATTTAGACAACATTTCTGTCGTTGTTGTCATAATAACAGTTGTTGTTTGCGTTGATGTTGCAATCGTTGTCGAAACTGTTGTAGCTGTAGCCAATGAAGTTGTTGTTACAGTTATTGTAGTTGGCGTTGTTGTTTCTACAGTAGTAACTGTTGGCGTAGATTTAGACAACATTTCTGTCGTTGTTGTCATAATAACAGTTGTTGTTTGCGTTGATGTTGCAATCGTTGTCGAAACTGTTGTAGCTGTAGCCAATGAAGTTGTTGTTACAGTTATTGTAGTTGGCGTTGTTGTTTCTACAGTAGTAACTGTTGGCGTAGATTTAGACAACATTTCTGTCGTTGTTGTCATAATAACAGTTGTTGTTTGCGTTGATGTTGCAATCGTTGTCGAAACTGTTGTAGCTGTAGCCAATGAAGTTGTTGTTACAGTTATTGTAGTTGGCGTTGTTGTTTCTACAGTAGTAACTGTTGGCGTAGATTTAGACAACATTTCTGTCGTTGTTGTCATAATAACAGTTGTTGTTTGCGTTGATGTTGCAATCGTTGTCGAAACTGTTGTAGCTGTAGCCAATGAAGTTGTTGTTACAGTTATTGTAGTTGGCGTTGTTGTTTCTACAGTAGTAACTGTTGGCGTAGATTTAGACAACATTTCTGTCGTTGTTGTCATAATAACAGTTGTTGTTTGCGTTGATTGTTGCAATCGTTGTCGAAACTGTTGTAGCTGTAGCCAATGAAGTTGTTGTTACAGTTATTGTAGTTGGCGTTGTTGTTTCTACAGTAGTAACTGTTGGCGTAGATTTAGACAACATTTCTGTCGTTGTTGTCATAATAACAGTTGTTGTTTGCGTTGATGTTGCAATCGTTGTCGAAACTGTTGTAGCTGTAGCCAATGAAGTTGTTGTTACAGTTATTGTAGTTGGCGTTGTTGTTTCTACAGTAGTAACTGTTGGCGTAGATTTAGACAACATTTCTGTCGTTGTTGTCATAATAACAGTTGTTGTTTGCGTTGATGTTGCAATCGTTGTCGAAACTGTTGTAGCTGTAGCCAATGAAGTTGTTGTTACAGTTATTGTAGTTGGCGTTGTTGTTTCTACAGTAGTAACTGTTGGCGTAGATTTAGACAACATTTCTGTCGTTGTTGTCATAATAACAGTTGTTGTTTGCGTTGATGTTGCAATCGTTGTCGAAACTGTTGTAGCTGTAGCCAATGAAGTTGTTGTTACAGTTATTGTAGTTGGCGTTGTTGTTTCTACAGTAGTAACTGTTGGCGTAGATTTAGACAACATTTCTGTCGTTGTTGTCATAATAACAGTTGTTGTTTGCGTTGATGTTGCAATCGTTGTCGAAACTGTTGTAGCTGTAGCCAATGAAGTTGTTGTTACAGTTATTGTAGTTGGCGTTGTTGTTTCTACAGTAGTAACTGTTGGCGTAGATTTAGACAACATTTCTGTCGTTGTTGTCATAATAACAGTTGTTGTTTGCGTTGATGTTGCAATCGTTGTCGAAACTGTTGTAGCTGTAGCCAATGAAGTTGTTGTTACAGTTATTGTAGTTGGCGTTGTTGTTTCTACAGTAGTAACTGTTGGCGTAGATTTAGACAACATTTCTGTCGTTGTTGTCATAATAACAGTTGTTGTTTGCGTTGATGTTGCAATCGTTGTCGAAACTGTTGTAGCTGTAGCCAATGAAGTTGTTGTTACAGTTATTGTAGTTGGCGTTGTTGTTTCTACAGTAGTAACTGTTGGCGTAGATTTAGACAACATTTCTGTCGTTGTTGTCATAATAACAGTTGTTGTTTGCGTTGATGTTGCAATCGTTGTCGAAACTGTTGTAGCTGTAGCCAATGAAGTTGTTGTTACAGTTATTGTAGTTGGCGTTGTTGTTTCTACAGTAGTAACTGTTGGCGTAGATTTAGACAACATTTCTGTCGTTGTTGTCATAATAACAGTTGTTGTTTGCGTTGATGTTGCAATCGTTGTCGAAACTGTTGTAGCTGTAGCCAATGAAGTTGTTGTTACAGTTATTGTAGTTGGCGTTGTTGTTTCTACAGTAGTAACTGTTGGCGTAGATTTAGACAACATTTCTGTCGTTGTTGTCATAATAACAGTTGTTGTTTGCGTTGATGTTGCAATCGTTGTCGAAACTGTTGTAGCTGTAGCCAATGAAGTTGTTGTTACAGTTATTGTAGTTGGCGTTGTTGTTTCTACAGTAGTAACTGTTGGCGTAGATTTAGACAACATTTCTGTCGTTGTTGTCATAATAACAGTTGTTGTTTGCGTTGATGTTGCAATCGTTGTCGAAACTGTTGTAGCTGTAGCCAATGAAGTTGTTGTTACAGTTATTGTAGTTGGCGTTGTTGTTTCTACAGTAGTAACTGTTGGCGTAGATTTAGACAACATTTCTGTCGTTGTTGTCATAATAACAGTTGTTGTTTGCGTTGATGTTGCAATCGTTGTCGAAACTGTTGTAGCTGTAGCCAATGAAGTTGTTGTTACAGTTATTGTAGTTGGCGTTGTTGTTTCTACAGTAGTAACTGTTGGCGTAGATTTAGACAACATTTCTGTCGTTGTTGTCATAATAACAGTTGTTGTTTGCGTTGATGTTGCAATCGTTGTCGAAACTGTTGTAGCTGTAGCCAATGAAGTTGTTGTTACAGTTATTGTAGTTGGCGTTGTTGTTTCTACAGTAGTAACTGTTGGCGTAGATTTAGACAACATTTCTGTCGTTGTTGTCATAATAACAGTTGTTGTTTGCGTTGATGTTGCAATCGTTGTCGAAACTGTTGTAGCTGTAGCCAATGAAGTTGTTGTTACAGTTATTGTAGTTGGCGTTGTTGTTTCTACAGTAGTAACTGTTGGCGTAGATTTAGACAACATTTCTGTCGTTGTTGTCATAATAACAGTTGTTGTTTGCGTTGATGTTGCAATCGTTGTCGAAACTGTTGTAGCTGTAGCCAATGAAGTTGTTGTTACAGTTATTGTAGTTGGCGTTGTTGTTTCTACAGTAGTAACTGTTGGCGTAGATTTAGACAACATTTCTGTCGTTGTTGTCATAATAACAGTTGTTGTTTGCGTTGATGTTGCAATCGTTGTCGAAACTGTTGTAGCTGTAGCCAATGAAGTTGTTGTTACAGTTATTGTAGTTGGCGTTGTTGTTTCTACAGTAGTAACTGTTGGCGTAGATTTAGACAACATTTCTGTCGTTGTTGTCATAATAACAGTTGTTGTTTGCGTTGATGTTGCAATCGTTGTCGAAACTGTTGTAGCTGTAGCCAATGAAGTTGTTGTTACAGTTATTGTAGTTGGCGTTGTTGTTTCTACAGTAGTAACTGTTGGCGTAGATTTAGACAACATTTCTGTCGTTGTTGTCATAATAACAGTTGTTGTTTGCGTTGATGTTGCAATCGTTGTCGAAACTGTTGTAGCTGTAGCCAATGAAGTTGTTGTTACAGTTATTGTAGTTGGCGTTGTTGTTTCTACAGTAGTAACTGTTGGCGTAGATTTAGACAACATTTCTGTCGTTGTTGTCATAATAACAGTTGTTGTTTGCGTTGATGTTGCAATCGTTGTCGAAACTGTTGTAGCTGTAGCCAATGAAGTTGTTGTTACAGTTATTGTAGTTGGCGTTGTTGTTTCTACAGTAGTAACTGTTGGCGTAGATTTAGACAACATTTCTGTCGTTGTTGTCATAATAACAGTTGTTGTTTGCGTTGATGTTGCAATCGTTGTCGAAACTGTTGTAGCTGTAGCCAATGAAGTTGTTGTTACAGTTATTGTAGTTGGCGTTGTTGTTGCTACAGTAGTAACTGTTGGCGTAGATTTAGACAACATTTCTGTCGTTGTTGTCATAATAACAGTTGTTGTTTGCGTTGATGTTGCAATCGTTGTCGAAACTGTTGTAGCTGTAGCCAATGAAGTTGTTGTTACAGTTATTGTAGTTGGCGTTGTTGTTTCTACAGTAGTAACTGTTGGCGTAGATTTAGACAACATTTCTGTCGTTGTTGTCATAATAACAGTTGTTGTTTGCGTTGATGTTGCAATCGTTGTCGAAACTGTTGTAGCTGTAGCCAATGAAGTTGTTGTTACAGTTATTGTAGTTGGCGTTGTTGTTTCTACAGTAGTAACTGTTGGCGTAGATTTAGACAACATTTCTGTCGTTGTTGTCATAATAACAGTTGTTGTTTGCGTTGATGTTGCAATCGTTGTCGAAACTGTTGTAGCTGTAGCCAATGAAGTTGTTGTTACAGTTATTGTAGTTGGCGTTGTTGTTTCTACAGTAGTAACTGTTGGCGTAGATTTAGACAACATTTCTGTCGTTGTTGTCATAATAACAGTTGTTGTTTGCGTTGATGTTGCAATCGTTGTCGAAACTGTTGTAGCTGTAGCCAATGAAGTTGTTGTTACAGTTATTGTAGTTGGCGTTGTTGTTTCTACAGTAGTAACTGTTGGCGTAGATTTAGACAACATTTCTGTCGTTGTTGTCATAATAACAGTTGTTGTTTGCGTTGATGTTGCAATCGTTGTCGAAACTGTTGTAGCTGTAGCCAATGAAGTTGTTGTTACAGTTATTGTAGTTGGCGTTGTTGTTTCTACAGTAGTAACTGTTGGCGTAGATTTAGACAACATTTCTGTCGTTGTTGTCATAATAACAGTTGTTGTTTGCGTTGATGTTGCAATCGTTGTCGAAACTGTTGTAGCTGTAGCCAATGAAGTTGTTGTTACAGTTATTGTAGTTGGCGTTGTTGTTTCTACAGTAGTAACTGTTGGCGTAGATTTAGACAACATTTCTGTCGTTGTTGTCATAATAACAGTTGTTGTTTGCGTTGATGTTGCAATCGTTGTCGAAACTGTTGTAGCTGTAGCCAATGAAGTTGTTGTTACAGAATGTGTAGTTGGCGTTGTTGTTTCTACAGTAGTAACTGTTGGCGTAGATTTAGACAACATTTCTGTCGTTGTTGTCATAATAACAGTTGTTGTTTGCGTTGATGTTGCAATCGTTGTCGAAACTGTTGTAGCTGTAGCCAATGAAGTTGTTGTTACAGTTATTGTAGTTGGCGTTGTTGTTTCTACAGTAGTAACTGTTGGCGTAGATTTAGACAACATTTCTGTCGTTGTTGTCATAATAACAGTTGTTGTTTGCGTTGATGTTGCAATCGCTGTCGAAACTGTTGTAGCTGTAGCCAATGAAGTTGTTGTTACAGTTATTGTAGTTGGCGTTGTTGTTTCTACAGTAGTAACTGTTGGCGTAGATTTAGACAACATTTCTGTCGTTGTTGTCATAATAACAGTTGTTGTTTGCGTTGATGTTGCAATCGTTGTCGAAACTGTTGTAGCTGTAGCCAATGAAGTTGTTGTTACAGTTATTGTAGTTGGCGTTGTTGTTTCTACAGTAGTAACTGTTGGCGTAGATTTAGACAACATTTCTGTCGTTGTTGTCATAATAACAGTTGTTGTTTGCGTTGATGTTGCAATCGTTGTCGAAACTGTTGTATCTGTAGCCAATGAAGTTGTTGTTACAGTTATTGTAGTTGGCGTTGTTGTTTCTACAGTAGTAACTGTTGGCGTAGATTTAGACAACATTTCTGTCGTTGTTGTCATAATAACAGTTGTTGTTTGCGTTGATGTTGCAATCGTTGTCGAAACTGTTGTAGCTGTAGCCAATGAAGTTGTTGTTACAGAAATTGTAGTTGGCGTTGTTGTTTCTACAGTAGTAACTGTTGGCGTAGATTTAGACAACATTTCTGTCGTTGTTGTCATAATAACAGTTGTTGTTTGCGTTGATGTTGCAATCGTTGTCGAAACTGTTGTAGCTGTAGCCAATGAAGTTGTTGTTACAGTTATTGTAGTTGGCGTTGTTGTTTCTACAGTAGTAACTGTTGGCGTAGATTTAGACAACATTTCTGTCGTTGTTGTCATAATAACAGTTGTTGTTTGCGTTGATGTTGCAATCGTTGTCGAAACTGTTGTAGCTGTAGCCAATGAAGTTGTTGTTACAGTTATTGTAGTTGGCGTTGTTGTTTCTACAGTAGTAACTGTTGGCGTAGATTTAGACAACATTTCTGTCGTTGTTGTCATAATAACAGTTGTTGTTTGCGTTGATGTTGCAATCGTTGTCGAAACTGTTGTAGCTGTAGCCAATGAAGTTGTTGTTACAGAAATTGTAGTTGGCGTTGTTGTTTCTACAGTACTAACTGTTGGCGTAGATTTAGACAACATTTCTGTCGTTGTTGTCATAATAACAGTTGTTGTTTGCGTTGATGTTGCAATCGTTGTCGAAACTGTTGTAGCTGTAGCCAATGAAGTTGTTGTTACAGTTATTGTAGTTGGCGTTGTTGTTTCTACAGTAGTAACTGTTGGCGTAGATTTAGACAACATTTCTGTCGTTGTTGTCATAATAACAGTTGTTGTTTGCGTTGATGTTGCAATCGTTGTCGAAACTGTTGTAGCTGTAGCCAATGAAGTTGTTGTTACAGAAATTGTAGTTGGCGTTGTTGTTTCTACAGTAGTAACTGTTGGCGTAGATTTAGACAACATTTCTGTCGTTGTTGTCATAATAACAGTTGTTGTTTGCGTTGATGTTGCAATCGTTGTCGAAACTGTTGTATCTGTAGCCAATGAAATTGTTGTTACAGAATGTGTAGTTGGCGTTATTGTTTCTACAGTAGTAACTGTTGGCGTAGATTTAGACAACATTTCTGTCGTTGTTGTCATAATAACAGTTGTTGTTTGCGTTGATGTTGCAATCGTTGTCGAAACTGTTGTAGCTGTAGCCAATGAAGTTGTTGTTACAGTTATTGTAGTTGGCGTTGTTGTTTCTACAGTAGTAACTGTTGGCGTAGATTTAGACAACATTTCTGTCGTTGTTGTCATAATAACAGTTGTTGTTTGCGTTGATGTTGCAATCGCTGTCGAAACTGTTGTAGCTGTAGCCAATGAAGTTGTTGTTACAGTTATTGTAGTTGGCGTTGTTGTTTCTACAGTAGTAACTGTTGGCGTAGATTTAGACAACATTTCTGTCGTTGTTGTCATAATAACAGTTGTTGTTTGCGTTGATGTTGCAATCGTTGTCGAAACTGTTGTAGCTGTAGCCAATGAAGTTGTTGTTACAGTTATTGTAGTTGGCGTTGTTGTTTCTACAGTAGTAACTGTTGGCGTAGATTTAGACAACATTTCTGTCGTTGTTGTCATAATAACAGTTGTTGTTTGCGTTGATGTTGCAATCGTTGTCGAAACTGTTGTATCTGTAGCCAATGAAGTTGTTGTTACAGTTATTGTAGTTGGCGTTGTTGTTTCTACAGTAGTAACTGTTGGCGTAGATTTAGACAACATTTCTGTCGTTGTTGTCATAATAACAGTTGTTGTTTGCGTTGATGTTGCAATCGTTGTCGAAACTGTTGTAGCTGTAGCCAATGAAGTTGTTGTTACAGAAATTGTAGTTGGCGTTGTTGTTTCTACAGTAGTAACTGTTGGCGTAGATTTAGACAACATTTCTGTCGTTGTTGTCATAATAACAGTTGTTGTTTGCGTTGATGTTGCAATCGTTGTCGAAACTGTTGTAGCTGTAGCCAATGAAGTTGTTGTTACAGTTATTGTAGTTGGCGTTGTTGTTTCTACAGTAGTAACTGTTGGCGTAGATTTAGACAACATTTCTGTCGTTGTTGTCATAATAACAGTTGTTGTTTGCGTTGATGTTGCAATCGTTGTCGAAACTGTTGTAGCTGTAGCCAATGAAGTTGTTGTTACAGAAATTGTAGTTGGCGTTGTTGTTTCTACAGTAGTAACTGTTGGCGTAGATTTAGACAACATTTCTGTCGTTGTTGTCATAATAACAGTTGTTGTTTGCGTTGATGTTGCAATCGTTGTCGAAACTGTTGTAGCTGTAGCCAATGAAGTTGTTGTTACAGAAATTGTAGTTGGCGTTGTTGTTTCTACAGTAGTAACTGTTGGCGTAGATTTAGACAACATTTCTGTCGTTGTTGTCATAATAACAGTTGTTGTTTGCGTTGATGTTGCAATCGTTGTCGAAACTGTTGTAGCTGTAGCCAATGAAGTTGTTGTTACAGAAATTGTAGTTGGCGTTGTTGTTTCTACAGTAGTAACTGTTGGCGTAGATTTAGACAACATTTCTGTCGTTGTTGTCATAATAACAGTTGTTGTTTGCGTTGATGTTGCAATCGTTGTCGAAACTGTTGTAGCTGTAGCCAATGAAGTTGTTGTTACAGAAATTGTAGTTGGCGTTGTTGTTTCTACAGTAGTAACTGTTGGCGTAGATTTAGACAACATTTCTGTCGTTGTTGTCATAATAACAGTTGTTGTTTGCGTTGATGTTGCAATCGTTGTCGAAACTGTTGTAGCTGTAGCCAATGAAGTTGTTGTTACAGTTATTGTAGTTGGCGTTGTTGTTTCTACAGTAGTAACTGTTGGCGTAGATTTAGACAACATTTCTGTCGTTGTTGTCATAATAACAGTTGTTGTTTGCGTTGATGTTGCAATCGTTGTCGAAACTGTTGTAGCTGTAGCCAATGAAGTTGTTGTTACAGTTATTGTAGTTGGCGTTGTTGTTTCTACAGTAGTAACTGTTGGCGTAGATTTAGACAACATTTCTGTCGTTGTTGTCATAATAACAGTTGTTGTTTGCGTTGATGTTGCAATCGTTGTCGAAACTGTTGTAGCTGTAGCCAATGAAGTTGTTGTTACAGTTATTGTAGTTGGCGTTGTTGTTTCTACAGTAGTAACTGTTGGCGTAGATTTAGACAACATTTCTGTCGTTGTTGTCATAATAACAGTTGTTGTTTGCGTTGATGTTGCAATCGTTGTCGAAACTGTTGTAGCTGTAGCCAATGAAGTTGTTGTTACAGTTATTGTAGTTGGCGTTGTTGTTTCTACAGTAGTAACTGTTGGCGTAGATTTAGACAACATTTCTGTCGTTGTTGTCATAATAACAGTTGTTGTTTGCGTTGATGTTGCAATCGTTGTCGAAACTGTTGTAGCTGTAGCCAATGAAGTTGTTGTTACAGAAATTGTAGTTGGCGTTGTTGTTTCTACAGTAGTAACTGTTGGCGTAGATTTAGACAACATTTCTGTCGTTGTTGTCATAATAACAGTTGTTGTTTGCGTTGATGTTGCAATCGTTGTCGAAACTGTTGTAGCTGTAGCCAATGAAGTTGTTGTTACAGTTATTGTAGTTGGCGTTGTTGTTTCTACAGTAGTAACTGTTGGCGTAGATTTAGACAACATTTCTGTCGTTGTTGTCATAATAACAGTTGTTGTTTGCGTTGATGTTGCAATCGTTGTCGAAACTGTTGTAGCTGTAGCCAATGAAGTTGTTGTTACAGTTATTCTAGTTGGCGTTGTTGTTTCTACAGTAGTAACTGTTGGCGTAGATTTAGACAACATTTCTGTCGTTGTTGTCATAATAACAGTTGTTGTTTGCGTTGATGTTGCAATCGTTGTCGAAACTGTTGTATCTGTAGCCAATGAAATTGTTGTTACAGAAATTGTAGTTGGCGTTGTTGTTTCTACAGTAGTAACTGTTGGCGTAGATTTAGACAACATTTCTGTCGTTGTTGTCATAATAACAGTTGTTGTTTGCGTTGATGTTGCAATCGTTGTCGAAACTGTTGTAGCTGTAGCCAATGAAGTTGTTGTTACAGAAATTGTAGTTGGCGTTGTTGTTTCTACAGTAGTAACTGTTGGCGTAGATTTAGACAACATTTCTGTCGTTGTTGTCATAATAACAGTTGTTGTTTGCGTTGATGTTGCAATCGTTGTCGAAACTGTTGTAGCTGTAGCCAATGAAGTTGTTGTTACAGTTATTGTAGTTGGCGTTGTTGTTTCTACAGTAGTAACTGTTGGCGTAGATTTAGACAACATTTCTGTCGTTGTTGTCATAATAACAGTTGTTGTTTGCGTTGATGTTGCAATCGTTGTCGAAACTGTTGTAGCTGTAGCCAATGAAGTTGTTGTTACAGAAATTGTAGTTGGCGTTGTTGTTTCTACAGTAGTAACTGTTGGCGTAGATTTAGACAACATTTCTGTCGTTGTTGTCATAATAACAGTTGTTGTTTGCGTTGATGTTGCAATCGTTGTCGAAACTGTTGTATCTGTAGCCAATGAAATTGTTGTTACAGAAATTGTAGTTGGCGTTGTTGTTTCTACAGTAGTAACTGTTGGCGTAGATTTAGACAACATTTCTGTCGTTGTTGTCATAATAACAGTTGTTGTTTGCGTTGATGTTGCAATCGTTGTCGAAACTGTTGTAGCTGTAGCCAATGAAGTTGTTGTTACAGAAATTGTAGTTGGCGTTGTTGTTTCTACAGTAGTAACTGTTGGCGTAGATTTAGACAACATTTCTGTCGTTGTTGTCATAATAACAGTTGTTGTTTGCGTTGATGTTGCAATCGTTGTCGAAACTGTTGTAGCTGTAGCCAATGAAGTTGTTGTTACAGTTATTGTAGTTGGCGTTGTTGTTTCTACAGTAGTAACTGTTGGCGTAGATTTAGACAACATTTCTGTCGTTGTTGTCATAATAACAGTTGTTGTTTGCGTTGATGTTGCAATCGTTGTCGAAACTGTTGTAGCTGTAGCCAATGAAGTTGTTCTTACAGTTATTGTAGTTGGCGTTGTTGTTTCTACAGTAGTAACTGTTGGCGTAGATTTAGACAACATTTCTGTCGTTGTTGTCATAATAACAGTTGTTGTTTGCGTTGATGTTGCAATCGTTGTCGAAACTGTTGTAGCTGTAGCCAATGAAGTTGTTGTTACAGTTATTGTAGTTGGCGTTGTTGTTTCTACAGTAGTAACTGTTGGCGTAGATTTAGACAACATTTCTGTCGTTGTTGTCATAATAACAGTTGTTGTTTGCGTTGATGTTGCAATCGTTGTCGAAACTGTTGTAGCTGTAGCCAATGAAGTTGTTGTTACAGTTATTGTAGTTGGCGTTGTTGTTTCTACAGTAGTAACTGTTGGCGTAGATTTAGACAACATTTCTGTCGTTGTTGTCATAATAACAGTTGTTGTTTGCGTTGATGTTGCAATCGTTGTCGAAACTGTTGTAGCTGTAGCCAATGAAGTTGTTGTTACAGAAATTGTAGTTGGCGTTGTTGTTTCTACAGTAGTAACTGTTGGCGTAGATTTAGACAACATTTCTGTCGTTGTTGTCATAATAACAGTTGTTGTTTGCGTTGATGTTGCAATCGTTGTCGAAACTGTTGTAGCTGTAGCCAATGAAGTTGTTGTTACAGTTATTGTAGTTGGCGTTGTTGTTTCTACAGTAGTAACTGTTGGCGTAGATTTAGACAACATTTCTGTCGTTGTTGTCATAATAACAGTTGTTGTTTGCGTTGATGTTGCAATCGTTGTCGAAACTGTTGTAGCTGTAGCCAATGAAGTTGTTGTTACAGTTATTCTAGTTGGCGTTGTTGTTTCTACAGTAGTAACTGTTGGCGTAGATTTAGACAACATTTCTGTCGTTGTTGTCATAATAACAGTTGTTGTTTGCGTTGATGTTGCAATCGTTGTCGAAACTGTTGTATCTGTAGCCAATGAAATTGTTGTTACAGAAATTGTAGTTGGCGTTGTTGTTTCTACAGTAGTAACTGTTGGCGTAGATTTAGACAACATTTCTGTCGTTGTTGTCATAATAACAGTTGTTGTTTGCGTTGATGTTGCAATCGTTGTCGAAACTGTTGTAGCTGTAGCCAATGAAGTTGTTGTTACAGAAATTGTAGTTGGCGTTGTTGTTTCTACAGTAGTAACTGTTGGCGTAGATTTAGACAACATTTCTGTCGTTGTTGTCATAATAACAGTTGTTGTTTGCGTTGATGTTGCAATCGTTGTCGAAACTGTTGTAGCTGTAGCCAATGAAGTTGTTGTTACAGTTATTGTAGTTGGCGTTGTTGTTTCTACAGTAGTAACTGTTGGCGTAGATTTAGACAACATTTCTGTCGTTGTTGTCATAATAACAGTTGTTGTTTGCGTTGATGTTGCAATCGTTGTCGAAACTGTTGTAGCTGTAGCCAATGAAGTTGTTCTTACAGTTATTGTAGTTGGCGTTGTTGTTTCTACAGTAGTAACTGTTGGCGTAGATTTAGACAACATTTCTGTCGTTGTTGTCATAATAACAGTTGTTGTTTGCGTTGATGTTGCAATCGTTGTCGAAACTGTTGTAGCTGTAGCCAATGAAGTTGTTGTTACAGTTATTGTAGTTGGCGTTGTTGTTTCTACAGTAGTAACTGTTGGCGTAGATTTAGACAACATTTCTGTCGTTGTTGTCATAATAACAGTTGTTGTTTGCGTTGATGTTGCAATCGTTGTCGAAACTGTTGTAGCTGTAGCCAATGAAGTTGTTGTTACAGTTATTGTAGTTGGCGTTGTTGTTTCTACAGTAGTAACTGTTGGCGTAGATTTAGACAACATTTCTGTCGTTGTTGTCATAATAACAGTTGTTGTTTGCGTTGATGTTGCAATCGTTGTCGAAACTGTTGTAGCTGTAGCCAATGAAGTTGTTGTTACAGAAATTGTAGTTGGCGTTGTTGTTTCTACAGTAGTAACTGTTGGCGTAGATTTAGACAACATTTCTGTCGTTGTTGTCATAATAACAGTTGTTGTTTGCGTTGATGTTGCAATCGTTGTCGAAACTGTTGTAGCTGTAGCCAATGAAGTTGTTGTTACAGTTATTGTAGTTGGCGTTGTTGTTTCTACAGTAGTAACTGTTGGCGTAGATTTAGACAACATTTCTGTCGTTGTTGTCATAATAACAGTTGTTGTTTGCGTTGATGTTGCAATCGTTGTCGAAACTGTTGTAGCTGTAGCCAATGAAGTTGTTGTTACAGTTATTGTAGTTGGCGTTGTTGTTTCTACAGTAGTAACTGTTGGCGTAGATTTAGACAACATTTCTGTCGTTGTTGTCATAATAACAGTTGTTGTTTGCGTTGATGTTGCAATCGTTGTCGAAACTGTTGTATCTGTAGCCAATGAAATTGTTGTTACAGAAATTGTAGTTGGCGTTGTTGTTTCTACAGTAGTAACTGTTGGCGTAGATTTAGACAACATTTCTGTCGTTGTTGTCATAATAACAGTTGTTGTTTGCGTTGATGTTGCAATCGTTGTCGAAACTGTTGTAGCTGTAGCCAATGAAGTTGTTGTTACAGAAATTGTAGTTGGCGTTGTTGTTTCTACAGTAGTAACTGTTGGCGTAGATTTAGACAACATTTCTGTCGTTGTTGTCATAATAACAGTTGTTGTTTGCGTTGATGTTGCAATCGTTGTCGAAACTGTTGTAGCTGTAGCCAATGAAGTTGTTGTTACAGTTATTGTAGTTGGCGTTGTTGTTTCTACAGTAGTAACTGTTGGCGTAGATTTAGACAACATTTCTGTCGTTGTTGTCATAATAACAGTTGTTGTTTGCGTTGATGTTGCAATCGTTGTCGAAACTGTTGTAGCTGTAGCCAATGAAGTTGTTGTTACAGAAATTGTAGTTGGCGTTGTTGTTTCTACAGTAGTAACTGTTGGCGTAGATTTAGACAACATTTCTGTCGTTGTTGTCATAATAACAGTTGTTGTTTGCGTTGATGTTGCAATCGTTGTCGAAACTGTTGTAGCTGTAGCCAATGAAGTTGTTGTTACAGAAATTGTAGTTGGCGTTGTTGTTTCTACAGTAGTAACTGTTGGCGTAGATTTAGACAACATTTCTGTCGTTGTTGTCATAATAACAGTTGTTGTTTGCGTTGATGTTGCAATCGTTGTCGAAACTGTTGTATCTGTAGCCAATGAAATTGTTGTTACAGAAATTGTAGTTGGCGTTGTTGTTTCTACAGTAGTAACTGTTGGCGTAGATTTAGACAACATTTCTGTCGTTGTTGTCATAATAACAGTTGTTGTTTGCGTTGATGTTGCAATCGTTGTCGAAACTGTTGTAGCTGTAGCCAAT
>CAXIVU010000281.1:10000-12745 GCA_964035795.1 Pterobdella sp. o SKG-2022 | reverse complement strand
CATAGCGACGTTGCTTTTTGATCCTTCGATGTCGGCTCTTCCTATCATTGTGAAGCAGAATTCACCAAGCGTTGGATTGTTCACCCACTAACAGGGAACGTGAGCTGGGTTTAGACCGTCGTGAGACAGGTTAGTTTTACCCTACTAATGACTACGTCGTTGCTATGGTAATCGTGCTCAGTACGAGAGGAACCGCAGGTTCAGACATTTGGTTCATGTGCTTGGCTGATAAGCCAATGGTGCGAAGCTACCGTCTGCAGGATTATGACTGAACGCCTCTAAGTCAGAATCCTTTCCAAATATACAACGATATTGTTTGTGCCGCCGCGTCGAAAGGCGCCAATACTCTCCGGACGACCGGTTTTTCGGCTTCGGAGGTGGTTAAGCCACAGCAAAAAGCTCTTTTCGTACGTTTACTGTGCGTGCGAGTGCTTTAAAAATACCATTTATTTTTAGCCGATGTGGCGGTGCCAAATCATTCGTAGACGACCTAGTTTTGAGTCGGGGTGTTGTACTCAGTAGAGCAGTATTCCTCTGCGATCTGTTGAGACTAAGCCTCTTGACTCGAAGATTTGTTCGCTATAGACGAACATTCTTCGCCATCTATTTGATTATTGTTATTACTATTATTAAATGAAGCCCTACTGCCGCTGACACTCGCCGCCCACCACATTGCGCCACACCCCGCCAGGCGCATACATACTTACTTGCAAATGCCAAGCCGTCTCTAGCCATTCGATACTCTAACCAGGCACCCAACAGTCTCTCGATTTCTTTCGCGGGCGTAACAAGGCCCAATATTCCATTGTCTGAAAAACACGCAGATCATACACGAAGTATTGCCAACGTGTGTGTGACTGCGTGTGACTGGGTGTGACTGGGTGTGACTGGGTGTGACTGCGTGTGACTGCGTGTGACTGCGTGTGACTGGGTGTGACTGGGTGTGACTGCGTGTGACTGCGTGTGACTGGGTGTGACTGCGTGTGACTGCGTGTAACCTACGACTAAGTCTCATTGGAATGTGAGACGCATCGTGTGGTCAAATTTTGAGTGAAATTTAGGCTGACGGTTCGACGATAACTTTGCCAATGCGTTGTTGCTTAGAAGAGATGGAGTTTGAATATGTGAGAAGAATGACTTGTTTGCCCATTGATATTGATATTGATAAGGTGAGTGAGCGTTTTTGTTGAAGTTTTGTGAAAATAAGGCACGATGCTGCAATAGATCTCGATTATACGCGGCTGCTGACTGAAGCGATTGACACAGACACAGACAGTGGACGCATTGATAGATGGAAATGACTCTGCCGCAAGTGGCGGCGTATGTGGCCGAAGGGATGAAATAGTATGAGACACTGGCAAGGATGCGTCTAAGGATGTGGGGTAAGGTGCCTAAAAATTTGAAAAAATGCAAAACGCTTTAGAATTGTAACTTGTAAATTGTAAAATTGCACTTTTTTGCAAAACGCTTTACAATTATGAAGCGTTTTGCATACGAAGTGGCCGGTTTTGGACGCGGGTTTGAAAGTCAGTATAGTGATCCTTTTCCCCTGGCGGCTCGCGGCAGCGAGCCGAAAAATTTAGAAATTTGGGACTGAAAGATGCGATTTTAGACGCATCTTTCGTCGAGCTATTTTACGACTGGTTGTTGCCTAAATGTTCAGTTTTGGACGGGACGGCGGTGGCGTGTTTTGTGGCCTGTACCTTGCCGCCGCCGCCGCCGAACTGACAAATAGCAGGCAATAGCCCTTTTAAGGTGCCGACTTAGGACGATTAAGATTGGCCTTATTTATGATGCACCACGCATCGACACCGACACACGCCGAGACAAAGGAAGAAAGAGCGGCGAGACCGACGGCAGTGTTTTTCTTTACGCTTTAAAGTAGTGGTTCGTCACACTAGTTTATTTATTGGCCCTTGTGACGCCAACACTCACTTTTATATGTGGGTCTTTTCACGCAGCTTCCCATTTCCACGATCTGGTATTTGCAAATTCTTTTTTCTCTTTTGCTGCTGCTGCTGCTGCTGCTGCTGCTGCAAAAAGAGAAGCCAGAATTTCCCACCGGACACCACGTGGAGGTTCCAGATCACGTCCAGCACTTTTTTGCACTTTTACACTTTTACCATGACTAGACGGGTGATGGTGGTGATGGTGCCTTTCTTCGCCCGCCTCGTGATGCCCCTTTGTATTCATTGGTACTTGCGTATGGAGTACACACACGTGTGGGGGTTCTAGAGTTGGCATCATTTTATTCACCACATTATTCACCCTTCAACATAGGCACCTTTCTAGACGCATCTTACGCTACTTTTTTATGGCGCGACGGTGCCTAAGCGCTGCATATGTGAGCGCGTGTATATCACGCACACTCACATATACAACCTAGAAAAGGATAGTAACTGAGTAGAAGACGTTGTGTTTTAATAAATCGCTTCAGAATTTAGAAACGCTCTTTCTTAAAGCGAGTCGCGTCGCCTTGCCTTGCCTTGCCTTGCCTTGCCTTGGCGTTCGTGGGACTTGCAATGATAAAATTATTATTTTCGATTAATTTTTTAAAATTTATTAATTAATAAATTTATTTTTTTAATTAAATATTTAATCATTTTATATTAAATTATTTAATTTTTTTTTCTCACACTTTTTCGATTAATATTTTAAATTTAATTTTAATTTTCAATTAAATTTTATAAATTTTTTCTATTTCGACTTTTCATAAGACTAAAATCATCATCATCATCATCATCA
>CAXIVU010000280.1:15000-17500 GCA_964035795.1 Pterobdella sp. o SKG-2022 | reverse complement strand
GCCTGAAAAAAGCGTGATTTAACGGTGCAAAAGCGTCGGCGAAGACGACCACGAAGACGAAGAAGCGAAGGCGGTGACGGCAGAGAGGCTAGTGTGTGTGTGTGTGTGTGTGTGTGTGTAAGGCGCGAAAGCAATTAGGCGACGACTATCGCCATAGTTTCGAATTGAATCGAATCGAATCGAAAATGTATAACCTCGACGATTTCAGTCCGAAATCGAGTGATTTTTTGCGAGCGCTTTTTTGCTTTTACGCTTTTCGCCCTATACGCCGGCAAGGTGTAAACGGGCATAAAAGACGCAGCAAGTAGCACGATATCGCTTCCGTTCATGGTGCATTTTGTTATGCCTTTGGCGGAAACAAAATTGCTGATCTGTCTGTCATTTTATAGTCGTTTTAGGACTACATTCGCGTTCAATTTGGACCCGTAGACGCTTGGGCGCCTTTTGATGGTATCTATTGGCGTCGCCGATTGCCGGATGCTAAAGAATCTCAGCCTAGCGTCGCACTCGTAGCCATTCGTACGTTCATAGCCTACCAAAAGACCACGTACGGCAAACTTGTCGGACAAAAGATGTCGAGTCGGTGAAAAAAATTAAATTTTTTCACCGCCCTACTTTTGCACTCCAGTTTACACCCTAGGAAAGGTAACAAACTGAGTAGAGGACGTTTTGTTTTGATAAAAACGCTTCAGAAATTTTTTCAAAAAATTTTTTACGAAAAAAAGTTATTTTGGGCACCGTCGGTGCCTATAACGCGTGCGTAGACGCGCTGTATGTATATAGCAGCGTCGCGCGTAATGCAGCGCGTCGGCTGCAGCCAGCGTAAGTAGCTAGGGGCGGCGGCGCGTTAATCGAGTGTGAATCGAAATAGAGAGTAAAATTGGGTGCAATGTAAGTAACTGAGTAGAGGACGTTATCTTTATGCAAAACGCTTCAGAAATAGTCGGCACTTAGTCGAGATTTTGATCGAAAATGACTTTTTTTTTTAGTTGATTTTTTTTCACTAAATTACTTTTAAAACATATGTAGAATATAATTTTTGATAAAAAAAGTTTTTTCATCATTTTTCACTTAATTCGATAAAATAAATGAAATTTATTCTAAAATGAATTACTTCGATTCGTATACATTTGTGATTGAGTAAACGACTAAATTTAATTAATAATCATCTATTTAATGAGAAAAAAAATTTTTTTTAAATTTATTTTAAAAATAATCGAAAAATAAATATATATATATATATTTATATATTTTGAGCGTTTTAAAATGTCACAATAAAGTATTGTAACATTTAAATTTGATTTTAGTTAATTTAAAAAAAAAAACCATTACCACGTGTATGCTCATTGTTCTAGTAGGGGCGCGAACTGGTGGTTATGATAATGATCTTCGTGTGTGCACGCGTGTTGCACGGCCGCGGCGGTGATGATGATGATGATGATGATGATGATGATGATGATTTTAGTCTTATGAAAAGTCGAAATAGAAAAAATTTATAAAATTTAATTGAAAATTAAAATTAAATTTAAAATATTAATCGAAAAAGTGTGAGAAAAAAAATTAAATAATTTAATATAAAATGATTAAATATTTAATTAAAAAAATAAATTTATTAATTAATAAATTTTAAAAAATTAATCGAAAATAATAATTTTATCATTGCAAGTCCCACGAACGCCAAGGCAAGGCAAGGCAAGGCAAGGCAAGGCGACGCGACTCGCTTTAAGAAAGAGCGTTTCTAAATTCTGAAGCGATTTATTAAAACACAACGTCTTCTACTCAGTTACTATCCTTTTCTAGGTTGTATATGTGAGTGTGCGTGATATACACGCGCTCACATATGCAGCGCTTAGGCACCGTCGCGCCATAAAAAAGTAGCGTAAGATGCGTCTAGAAAGGTGCCTATGTTGAAGGGTGAATAATGTGGTGAATAAAATGATGCCAACTCTAGAACCCCCACACGTGTGTGTACTCCATACGCAAGTACCAATGAATACAAAGGGGCATCACGAGGCGGGCGAAGAAAGGCACCATCACCACCATCACCCGTCTAGTCATGGTAAAAGTGTAAAAGTGCAAAAAAGTGCTGGACGTGATCTGGAACCTCCACGTGGTGTCCGGTGGGAAATTCTGGCTTCTCTTTTTGCAGCAGCAGCAGCAGCAGC
Organism: Pterobdella sp. o SKG-2022; assembly: GCA_964035795.1. NCBI lineage: Eukaryota > Metazoa > Annelida > Clitellata > Hirudinida > Piscicolidae > Pterobdella > Pterobdella occidentalis. Next base: position 15,335 of record CAXIVU010000280.1, on the reverse strand, counting down.
AGCAGCAGCAAAAGAGAAAAAAAGAATTTGCAAATACCAGATCGTGAAATGGGAAGCTGCGTGAAAAGACCCACATATAAAAGTGAGTGTTGGCGTCACAAGGGCCAATAAATAAACTAGTGTGACGAACCACTACTTTAAAGCGTAAAGAAAAACACTGCCGTCGGTCTCGCCGCTCTTTCTTCCTTTGTCTCGGCGTGTGTCGGTGTCGATGCGTGGTGCATCATAAATAAGGCCAATCTTAATCGTCCTAAGTCGGCACCTTAAAAGGGCTATTGCCTGCTATTTGTCAGTTCGGCGGCGGCGGCGGCAAGGTACAGGCCACAAAACACGCC
>CAXIVU010000279.1:0-12983 GCA_964035795.1 Pterobdella sp. o SKG-2022 | reverse complement strand
ATTCCTCAATTATGAACCTGAGTTCTTTATTTCATCCATCAAACCAATTCTATTCATAATTCTTCACCTTCTGTTCGCTAGCTATCGTTCATTATCAAACATCTATAAGCTTCGGTTTACTTTCATACTTTATATATCTATCCAAATCACAAATTGTGTATTTATACTTGAATTGATTAGACTTTATATAACCTATCGTACCTTCGACACTGACATGACATTTACCTAAGTATCTACAGACCTGTTGATTAATTAAAAGTGTTGGTTCGATACTTTGTAACAAATTCAACCTTCAATCCACCTTCAACCATCGTTCACCTAATAGAAACCGTTAACCAAGTTGTTTAGTCTATGAATTTGTTCTACAGTATAAGAAATTGCTGTTTACCATCGTTCAATGGTATTAAGCCAGTAATTTTCACGAAGACCAACCACAAATTTAGAAATGCAGCTAAACATGATAGCTGTGCACACATGCTGAATTGATCAATTCTTATTGTGATAACACCAATATTGGACTCATTTGGTTGTCATCTGTGTACTGAATGACTGACAGATGTTCATAAACTTTGGGAACAAAAATGTTTTGCTTTCTTCTTACCAAAAAGACCTGCTTTGTAAACGTTTCACTGATTGATTCAAGAACAAAAAAAGAGTTACGGAATAATTTCTTAAAACTTTAGCTAACATTGTTTGACGAGCGTTAAAGTGCGATTTAATACTCTATGGTGACTGTTCTTGCAATTGCGGTAATCTACTTATTTTGAGTGTCCTTAACAAAAACTTAAAATATTTGTATAATTTGTTCATGCTAATTTTAATAAGGTCATAGTTGATGCAATTCTGCCACAGTTCAACGTAACTCATCGTTTTATTTTTGGCAAAATCGAGAAACTGATTTTGCAAACTTCACATTCTGTTGAGTGTCATAGACGTTAAAAAATGAGATGAAGTTTTGTGTCGAATTGTAAAAGGCATTTGCATTTTGAATGCATCTTCTGAGTTTCACCTTGAATTTTGAAACATTCTGTATGATATAATTATCGGATCACAATCATTATGTAAAATTGAATCTTTTTGGGTTTTTTGACACGAATAATTCATCAAAACCGGTCGATATTATTTTTATTCAGTTTCTTATATAGATTCAACGAACAGCTATGATAAAGTTTGCTAAAATGGTTTTCAATAGTATTTTACTTAACCGAACGAATGATAATTTATAAGATAGCTTTCCTTATTCAAAGTGAATGTGTGTAAAACTAAAGTGGATTATTCATGATAATGTTCTTAGTGTTGTAAATTCACAGATGATGTTGGTTAAGTTTGCCGGATTACACCATATTACATTTTATCGACTTGAAATTGTCAACTCTTAACTCGCATGACAAACATGTTAGAAACTTGAACCGCCGTGAAATAAAATCAACATCCTGAATATGTCGATATAGTTGAAGTTATTTTAATGGTCTACAAGAAAGTGGTATGTTTCCTTTTTATGGATCGCTCAGTGCCGCGCAGTCGCCACTTTTTTTTATTGACGATGGGTTTTAAAGTCTGGGTGCAAGCGAACCAACTTAATGATTGTACTACAGAACGTCATAGTCACGACTCACTTTGATACCATGCTCCAATCGGGTCCCAGCTAACCTCACTTGAGAAGTCACAAAAAAACAAACGCATCGTGGAGCGCTGATAGAGGAATAAAAACCATCAGCTAGAGTCTAATGTTCCTAAACCTCATTCAAAATTGAATCATACGAATTTATGTATAAGAATTGTGCCAGATTAAGCTTAGACGATCGTTCATCGTGTGTTAACTTCATTATGTAATCCATTATCAGGAATAATATTCCTTATATTCCAATGTTTTAGTTAGTAATTTTTACTTTGATGATCTCAATGGAAATCAATTTATTTGGATCGTCTTTATTGCTCCATATTAGTCCGAATTACATGTTTTTTACAGATTTCACGAGAGAAAATGCTTAGCTTTATTTTTATGAGTACTATGTGGAAATTTCGTTGTCGAATTTATTTTTTTATGCATTTTAAACAACGGAAGGCAATGATTTTGGTTTCACTTTAAGTTTCTTGTATTTTAAAATTTGATATGAGTAATTATACATTGGCTTTAATTATTTCTCAGAAGTAACTAATAGACACTCCGGGAATTTGTTAACTTTAATGAAAAGGTTGTTGTCGTTGTGTTGTTGTCACACTAATTTGTAGTTTTCAATTTTCGTGAATCATCTTAATTTACCCTGCAGCTATATGTAACCAGGCACATCCGAAATCATCCTTTGGAGTTTACTGCCCCAAGCGAGCCATCAATTGTCTGTTTTAATTGTTAATTGCAATAAAACTGACAAACCAACCATCGGTACTGAAATAAAGCTTTTGTTGATGTTCAACATTTAATTGTGATTGTTAATTTGAAATGTGTCATTTAGTAACCTTGTTAGTGGTGCCACACAAGAGTATTCATGTTTCACTTGTTTCCCATCTGTGGACTGAAAGGATTTAGAATTCTGGGCAATTTTTGATGTCGTACCGGTTTTGTAAAGTTTCAATCAAATGACGTTATTCATTTGTTCGTCAACATGTTCACACATTTACTGTCACGATCAGAAATATTTCAGTGCGTGGACATCCCATATTGCGAAATAATCTGGTTAATGGAAAGGATCTCGAACAAACCAAACCTTTCCTAGTCTCGTAAGAGTGAATATCCTACGAGTAAAGTCATTATCGAAATGTAGGAAGAAAGCCATGTTACTGTGTGCCATATTACTGGTGTTCCCTATTCCTTGTTAAGCAGTTCACAACCAATTTCGATGGAATCCGGTAGAGAAATATGAGATCAGCTTCAAACCTGGTCTTAGCTCCTACCACCCAGCGCTATATGATTTAGTTGAATTTACAAGCATACGCGTTTGTAAACAAATAAATAAGAATCAGGAAACATCTTTTGAATTTGAGCTAATTGCCTAATCGTGTACCCCGTTATATTCATGTGTGAATTTAACCGTAAAACAATAACCATCCATATTAGAATATGGGTTTTTTATTATACCTAATTATGTTCATTTGATAGCTTAAATGCGGGCTACCAGTAATCTTTTGTCAATCAACTTGATAAACCAGTAATCTTTTGTCAATCAACTTGATAAAGATAGTTGTATAGGAAGGATCAAAATTCCATCCGCTAACTCAGTCATTGCAAAATTTTGTTGAACATGATGTTTAGTCGGGCGAGGTGGTGGTGCATTTCCAAAAATGGTTATTAAAGCACCAGTGACACTGCTATAGTTTCAACGATTCTAAATGTGTCGATAACGATTCAAGTTAATTAAATATTTTGAGCTTATTGCAAACAAGCTATCGTTCAAATTACTATATTGGTACTGTTACTGCAAAGAAATGCTCTCAGCAGAAAGAGCATGCAAAACAAGGTATTTAAAAAAAACAATCAAGTATCAGAGTTGAATTGTAAGATCAGAATCATCAAGATGTACTGATTCGAATCAGGTTCTAGGTCAAAGACTTTTTAACTCTTATCATCTGTTAGTCGATCAAGTCCTGATATGATTGTGGGTATTCTTTAATATTGCATCATAAAATTTCAGTAGTTATTCAGTCAGATTGACTAAATTAGTTTTTACTCTTCCATGGATAAAAAGCATTTTTCATGTTTTAGGGTTTGGCATATATGACACCTTCAGTTCATATAAATGCTATGACCCGAAAATTTACGAACATTTGAATGGAAAAGATAACAGAAGTAAAATTAGGTAAAAAAAGATTGTATGGATACAGAAATGTTCATGATAGTTTGTTTTCGACTGTATGTACATACGTGGCAAACATTTTGGTTTTGATGATGAAAAAAAGTCACGAATCAAGATGTTTTTGTGCGAATATTAATCTGTTTAGTTAGAAAAATTGTTTTTATGATTGGTGAACTAACACTGTAACAACCCATCGATTTATTGCTACTTTTAACTTGTTAGATCATGTTTGTTGTTGCTAATTTTGACACTCTTATGCTTACAAACTTCACATCTTCAACGATATACCCACTGTTTTCATGAGTATGGGCTGCCACATGAACTAAGGAGCTTTTTAGTGCAACACTGGTGAAAATGAAAAACTAAGATTAGTGTGAAGTTTCACTAAGAGATCGATTAAGAATTCATCTTTTCACGACTCTTCAGTATCCCATGTTAAACACGCACTGTCTAGCGTTTCAGCAATTATAATAGAAACAAACATTCACACAACCTGCGGATTCTGGTTGACATGTCTGTGATTTGATGAATCTAACCATGCTATTTATAATAGTACACATAAAATCTTAGTGTTATGGAGATTTTCTTATTTTTAGACATTTTAACACCAACTAACTAACTAACTTTGATTCTTGTAAATTAGTCAAGGAGATAGATTACCTTTTATTGAATTTTATTTTATCAAAATTCCAGTTGTAGGGATACAGGATTGTTCTTTTGCAAAGGATATTTGGTATGTGGAAATATACTTAAAACAAACTGAAGTCACCAACTTTTTGAAGTTCGGCACAAACACTGAAAATAAAACTAGTTCACATCTTTCACGTAATTGCCGAGTAGATTGGTTGTTTATTTGATTTGACAATTTTAATTTTGCTTACCCACAAGTTGTATGAATACCTATGACTTGAGCTATACGGAGAGAAATATTCAATCGTTATGAAAAATCCAAAGAAACGTTCGATGATAGGCTTGTAAATTATAGCTTAGGAAGTAATATCAGCAGGATAAGTTTATGAATATCAAAGTGGCTAAGTATATTGAATTAGAAATAGGTATGATTGATCTAAATAGACCTTCTCGTATGATATTGCAGAAGTATGATCCTTCTATTACCCACTCAGAATTGGCAAGAGCAATAACTATGGTTATCCACACTTGCCTATTTTCTCGAATACCATTTACCTGATGATTTCGCTGCTACGAGAAGTTAATACACATATAAGTCCATGAGGGAATACTTATAATTTCACTTAAATTTAATTTCATTCTTAAGCACATGACATTTTTACTTACCATACTTAAGGAGTAAAAAACAAAAAAATCTTGGTAATTTACACTTTTCTCTGAATAGATATTATTTTTTACTTATTACATTTCTTTCTCCCCATTAACCACCTCTTTCATCACCGATAGAACTTGTCTGGTAGGACACGATGCTGATCGAATGTTAATGATGATTAATAGCTTTTACCATAGAACACGTAGCCCATTGTTCCAAATAGAAATGTGTGTCTGGTTGAATTAACATCATTAAGAATGTTTGAGGGGTTCGAATTACTTGAAAACGTTAAAGGTTCAACTTTTCAAGGTATTCACCTCGTATTGGCTTTTTTTAATCTTTATGATTCCCTTAATAAACATTCGGTCATGTTGAGCAGCTCCACATGTTCTATCGATAAGCTAAATTTACCAAATTTAGTTTATTATTTTTCACTCGGTAATAATCAAAGAAAATTTAAAATAATTAGGTACGCTTCCAAGTTATTGCATAATTATTTCGTGGAGAAGCCTTGGGGGAGAACAAATCCTTTGGAGTTTTAATAGCTGAATCTATGGCAAATATTTCTTCAGCAACAATGAAAATCAAGATTCGGAAAAATCACGTAATCTTTCTGATGGTATGGTATCTGAGGTAAAAATTTGGGTCACATAGGTTGATTTATTTCGAAGGCATTACAGAATGTTGGTCATCTGCGATGTTAAGGAATATATATATAGACAGACTGGTGAGGCAATAATCGAGTGTGCGATTTTTATGCTGAAGTATGTCAGTATGAAAGACGTACGAACAGTAGCGTAGAATATTCAAAATCCATTTCACGTCACGGTTATATTTAAACTGATGCTTTTTCCTAATAGGTAGACACTTTCAGGTTCAGATTTGTGGTTGGAATTCGTTTATGCACCCTTTTATCACCAGGATATTTAGCCATTGTAAGCATATGGTGTATTTGTTAGCCTTTTTCATAAAATAATATATTGCATTTTCAGTTTTCAAAAACGTATCTACAAAATAACCTTTTTCTTTACCTGAGAATTTTTTTCTGTACTTCATTTTCCAGTTGACTGAACAGTTTACCTTATTTTTGAATGCTTGACAGTTGATATGTACTTTGTATTTGTTAAGTAGACACTATCACGTGCAGATGTACCTGTAGGTCGTGGAAATAACCTTATTCATAATTTGTTCAACTAAATGTTTGTTAACTCATCTTCAAGCAAATACACAAACTGCTGAAATCTATACTTCCTTGTCATCACTGACAGGTTCCGATCACTTTCCTATGACATTTCAATCTTAATATGTCATACATGTTGATTAGTCAATCTTAAAGTTAATTCTTCCGTTTGGAGAGTTTGGTAAACTCACTGGTGTAAAAATTTACATGTAAGTGCAGTTATTATAAAAATTTGTTTGTAGAACGTCGGCCTACATCCCTCAATAGAACGAGGAACTTATAATCACGAGTATATGAAGAAATATGAATGAATCACCTATTTCGAGTTTGGCGGACCGAGTGTAAATCCGAACTTTTTTCTGGGAAATTACAAAAAATGCAAATATTTGCTCCAATTTTTCACCTCTAACTTTGAATGAGAGACAATTTTTCTGAGTCTCACAGTACAATCTCCGCGTACTTTAATTAGTGTGTGTGTTAAATTTGTGTATCAAGTCTTAATTCAGTATCTGAGTTGATTGATTCTTTATCAGAGAATAAACAATTTCCGTAACAAATGCGTCAGTATGTGTAAGACAAATAACCTCACCTAACATAATCATGTTTCCACCAAGCGTTTAAAGAACATTTACAATCTGCTCGGTAATGAGTCGGTTGAATGTCGATGCTTAACGTAAATTCACAGAGCATGTACAGTAAGATGTAGTTCAATGAAAAAATACACAAGTTAAGGTACAAACACAATGGTGTCAACATCAAATAATGACTGTAAGAAGGTTTAATTTTTGAGTCAATGTGTTCTTCTTTGTATGAATAGTTTATTACTGCGGCGCATTGACGTATGTGTCGAAAATAAGTAGGCAAAATTACAGCTCCAAGTGAAAATCTTGACTTTGTCTAGTTCAACTGCTTTGGTCACACCATAAACAAATGGCAAAAATGAATCTGAAATCTAACTTTGGTTTTCCAAAAAACTGATTATTTCTGGAATTGGGAGCTACTGTATTTCTCTCAAATTAAAAAAATTGTATTTATTCCCTACTCCTGTAAAATGACATCTGCATTAACCAAAAGATACAAGTATAAAGTAAACGAATGTATGTAACGTTTCACAAATTGAAAGCAATAATTTTTGGTCTGAAGCTTATTTCAATAGAGCTAACACTGCACAAACTTCTAGCAAAAAAGTTGAGCTCCATCATCTGTTGAAGTTAAATTTTTTCAGTTTGACGTTTATGAATTTCACATAAAATTGAGAAATTGAGTCAGTTGACCACTTTGGGTAGAGTACTACTGTCGCAAAATATGTTGATGCCGCTCACTCCTTATCTAGAACTCTACGATCCCTTGAATTCTCATTCGGACTTGCGCTTGGTAGAATGACGGAGTATGACATTTTCAAGTTGTGAGTTTGTTCGGTCCTCTTGGCCAACATAACCATACGCGTGTATGGGCTCAAGGCAATTGGAAGTCTGACACTCGTAGGATTGACAAGGTTGGCCAAATCAAGTCAGGGTGGATTTTACCAACTCACAAATTCAGAATATTTTGTAAACCTAAGTTTACCCAGTCATTCACTGCTTCACACGATTTTAAAACTGCAGATTATAACTACTTTCCAGTGGAATAGGTAGGTACGAATGTAGTTGGTATTTGACTATGTGATCTCGCGGCAAATCACCAATTAACTGACTTTTTAGAATAGTTTTTAATTATGATTCCACAGATATAATCAAGTTACTCTGTGGCTTGTGGACACAGTCAACAATTAACCAATATTATCTAACTAAAATTTGATTTAATCTGTTTTTCGTTGCATTTACCAATTGAGTCAATTCACGTCAAATGTCTTCATTTCACAATTTTGCACATAACGACCAGAATAACAACAAGACTATGAACCCTAATTTCCCTCCAACATTTTCTCTACGAGTTTAACAAAAAAGCATGTTCCATCTATTTTCAGCAAAATAACAATTGCGCTATATTCAATTTTATTATCACTCGGTTCTATTTGATTCTAAACCCATGGTTACTCGTTGTTATCCTGAAGACTTGATATTCCGAAAAAATATTTGTTATTTTCAAAACTAGATAGAGAAAAACAGAATCAGTATGGCTTTCCATCTGAAAATATGTTTTACTTGACACATTTTGTGTACAATGATGACATGTGAACATACTTACACTGTAAAACAACATACTATCCATCAATCATTTTATCATTTCACCTTTCTGGCTTCCATAAATTTCGTGCTTCTACCGAGCATGTGCCTGTTTTTTTATCCATCAAAATAAATTTATATTCATGTTAATGGTTATTTCGAACATGTAAAATGAATTTCTAAGTGATTCTCTATTCTTTATTTATAACAACATAGTCTTATTAATAACGAATGCATGGCGATTTTAGGTAGGAAAAAGATGGAACAATCTGGTCTCCTAAATTAACTGTTAAAACCAGTCTTTAACATTAGTACAGACAAATCCTATTCCCTTCAAAGTTGCGTAATATTTTTTAGATCTGGTCTCGAAAAACGGCGTTAAGTGATTTGAATCGAAACACCAGATTTTTATGAACCATCTTTTTCAGAAATGTGAATGATTCACTCACAAAATGACTACTCGGCTTTTCCATAAATAAACTTTCAAATCCGTTGAGTGAATCAAAATTATTTACGCTGACCGCAGAAACCGTATAATTTCTATTACAAGTGGTTACTGGATTCCCATCGGTCTCAAATACATCTTGAAAATAAAACTCTAGCATAATCAATCTGGTAAATTTGGAAGACTTCATCTAAATGTGGTTTGTTTTTCTACAATTTTCTAGATTCAACTCTGATTAAATGTGGCCCATATAGCAAAGATGTGTAAATTTATGTATATTTGGATGCGTTTGGAAAAACCCTTGAGTGAACTGGTTTCTTCATCATGATATTGTAGCTAGGGAAACAACAAACGCAAGTAAGCCTATGAAGATTCATATTTGTGGATCTCATTGGGTTAGTTTACAATACATTACCAAATTATAAGCAGTGTATGACCATTTTCTTTGTAATGACATCTGTACCACCTAAAGTGAGAATGGTTTCGTACTCCCATTACCACTTAACATTCACGAATTTATTGTAATTTGTTGATTAAATCCAAGTTTTTCCAATCGAACTTGAAGAAGAAACTTCAAACATTTTCTGATAATTTACTTCAAACATATTAAGTCACCTTGGATTAATAATTTCTGGCATGCGGTTAAACAACTGGTCACTTTTCTGGTCGAAATGAAAGCTGCTTAGGCCAATTACTTTCCCCATTCTTGAAGCTTTGGACATTTTTTTCAAGTGGCTAACTAGAAAAAACGGGTTAGTTCTGCAAATACTCCTCTGTTAACATTAATCCTGTTCATCTGTGGGTATAAAATTATTGGCTGTTCATATAACTGTACAATATGTTTACTGAATCGCCAGTATAGCTTTTATTGACCAGCTGCTGCCTACCTATACTTTTTTAGAATTATGATGTTTATCAACCAAGTAAAGCTGATTGAATTCTTATTTGATATTCACCAAATACAATCAAAATGGTATGAATATTACAATATCTCAAATTGAACAAGATTGTATCTACATAAGTTACATTTCAAAATGAGCATTGCGTATAAATGAGGTAAATCAGGGGAATCACAAAATAGGTTAATTTGAGTGTGGCAAAATTTTGGATACCGTTTGTTTCTTCAAGGTGCAAGTACAGGACTGGTTTGGCCCACATCCGGGTTTATTTACAGCGTATGAGTTGATCGATTAGGTGGAAAAGTTTTGCCACTTTAGCAACGAAGTTTCACTAAGTGACTCAATTGTTAATAAAGTATCTTCAGACAATCAGAAGGCTCATGTGGCTTTCACCAACGCGAACTAGCAGTGTAACATACGTTTGTCCGTCAAGGGTTAAGTTTATACTATGGTAGTTTGGCCAGTGTTGCTTTGAGTCTCAGAAACTTGGTCACTCCGTGCAGAAAAAAGTTAAAGGCTCTCAATATTTAATCACCGATGTCTTTATAGTATTGCTTCCGTGTGGCGGGGCCCTCAGATCAGTAATACTGAGATCAGGCTTGGGCTACTTAATAATCAAAGCATCTTGAAAGATTTTGCATGTCTCCACATAAACTTCGTCGGCAAGCGATATTCGCAGAGATAGAAAAACTGGAAAAGGAGGTCAATGAGTAACGTGATAAAAAGGTGTCACAGCCTGCTCTGTGTCTTGTAGGTAGTGCTGAACTACCAGGATACGAACCATAGGATCTACTTAATGCATGACTAGGAACATCATGTGTTATGCCTGGGTGCTACGAGCAGTGGCACTCTTATATTCATTCACGTTGTTCAGCTTGTTGTTTGTTTTGTTGTTCACGGCACTGAAAAATAACTTCTGGCCTGTTAGTTTTTCCCGCCCTTCATTGATGATTGATTTCATTGGAGGATGGCAACCAAGTGTTGAGTTGACAGTTATCAAACTAAGTTAAACTGAACATATTTTCAATTTACCACGATCGGTAGGAGTGAGAACATTATATCCAACTGCCCTAGATACTTCATTGGCCTAAAATTATCTAGAATTTGGTTTCAATTATTTCGATTCACAGTTGAGTTTGTGCAGAACATGAACACTTTTCGATTAGAATTATACTTTCGAGAAAATGATTTATTGAGCATTATTCATTCAAGAATAATGATTCATTTTGTCCAACATAAACTTCTGATTGAGGTTTTTAATAAATAAATAAATAAAACAAAATACCAACTTATTGATAAATAAACTCGCCTAAGAAAATAACTGAATTAACAGACAAACAAACAAGAGTATGGAGTGGTTCAAGTTTACGTGCTGATTTTTGTAATCTTTGTGCCGGCAGTCGATTTGTGTGCGTTTGTAAATGTATCTTTTTGGTAAAAAAAATGATTACATGCACATTGTTCTGTTTTCTACACGATATTCACACATAATAAACCACTAGTCTAAGTGCATTTGTTGATCTTCTGGTTGATCTCAAATAAGAGATGATGGAAATTCAAGCTGTGTTATTTCACATTTCACTCAATAAATAGGATTATTTATTTTGTTACATTTGATAATGCTAAAACGCTTAATCCATAATGTGATAATGATTGGGGAAGTGAGTGCAAAACAACTGTCATTCTAATAGGGATATCCAAGTGATTGTAACTGCAGAGCTGTTACATCCTTTTTGGAACTTATCAGCAGTGTACTCCTACCCTTCTGATTGAAGAATTGAACCGGAGAAGTCGACGGTATCAGTCGAATGACAGCCATTCAGAGATATAGCTCTATGACCATTCCCCTGAATGATAACTATACTATAGTTTAATTCCATAAACTGAGCTACTTAAAAGTTATTTACAAACTCAACTGCCCTAGATACTTCATTGGCCTAAAATTATCTAGAATTTGGTTTCAATTATTTCGATTCACAGTTGAGTTTGTGCAGAACATGAACACTTTTCGATTAGAATTATACTTTCGAGAAAATGATTTATTGAGCATTATTCATTCAAGAATAATGATTCATTTTGTCCAACATAAACTTCTGATTGAGGTTTTTAATAAATAAATAAATAAAACAAAATACCAACTTATTGATAAATAAACTCGCCTAAGAAAATAACTGAATTAACAGACAAACAAACAAGAGTATGGAGTGGTTCAAGTTTACGTGCTGATTTTTGTAATCTTTGTGCCGGCAGTCGATTTGTGTGCGTTTGTAAATGTATCTTTTTGGTAAAAAAAATGATTACATGCACATTGTTCTGTTTTCTACACGATATTCACACATAATAAACCACTAGTCTAAGTGCATTTGTTGATCTTCTGGTTGATCTCAAATAAGAGATGATGGAAATTCAAGCTGTGTTATTTCACATTTCACTCAATAAATAGGATTATTTATTTTGTTACATTTGATAATGCTAAAACGCTTAATCCATAATGTGATAATGATTGGGGAAGTGAGTGCAAAACAACTGTCATTCTAATAGGGATATCCAAGTGATTGTAACTGCAGAGCTGTTACATCCTTTTTGGAACTTATCAGCAGTGTACTCCTACCCTTCTGATTGAAGAATTGAACCGGAGAAGTCGACGGTATCAGTCGAATGACAGCCATTCAGAGATATAGCTCTATGACCATTCCCCTGAATGATAACTATACTATAGTTTAATTCCATAAACTGAGCTACTTAAAAGTTATTTACAAACTTTTTTTCTCACTGACGAACAGTTCTCAAACTGTTATTCCAATAATCAGAGGATATAAAGGCCCCATCACCAGTCGGAGGCATTATCCACCTGTTTCACCCAATTGAAATAAATAAATAAATGTAAATGTCTTTCGAAATTTCGAATAGTACCGTTCTATAAGTAAGTAGTAATTTCAAACACTAGTGTTTACATCTTTTTTAAAAGGTATCATCATAGGTGGGCAAGTTGACTAAAATTATTTGAAATGTTTATAAATTCGTTGGATTGAATATTTAAGTAGATCAATTGGTTCTTCATGAGTTACTGTACCGGTTTAAAAAATTAGCATTGTACAGATCTACCTATTTACATGATATTCTGAAAGTGTCCACTGAATAATACACTTTCATTCGTGAAAATTTATTTATTTATTTATTTATTCCCCCCCCCCAATTTCATTCAAAAGATGTTTGTTCCA
>CAXIVU010000278.1:10000-12500 GCA_964035795.1 Pterobdella sp. o SKG-2022 | reverse complement strand
GTTTGACTGGGGCGGTACATCTGTCAAAAGGTAACGCAGGTGTCCTAAGGCGAGCTCAGCGAGGACGGAAACCTCGCGTAGAGTAAAAGGGCAAAAGCTCGCTTGATTTTGATTTTCAGTACGAATACAGACTGTGAAAGCATGGCCTATCGATCCTTTTGATTATTTATGAGTTTTAAGCAAGAGGTGTCAGAAAAGTTACCACAGGGATAACTGGCTTGTGGCAGCCAAGCGTTCATAGCGACGTTGCTTTTTGATCCTTCGATGTCGGCTCTTCCTATCATTGTGAAGCAGAATTCACCAAGCGTTGGATTGTTCACCCACTAACAGGGAACGTGAGCTGGGTTTAGACCGTCGTGAGACAGGTTAGTTTTACCCTACTAATGACTACGTCGTTGCTATGGTAATCGTGCTCAGTACGAGAGGAACCGCAGGTTCAGACATTTGGTTCATGTGCTTGGCTGATAAGCCAATGGTGCGAAGCTACCGTCTGCAGGATTATGACTGAACGCCTCTAAGTCAGAATCCTTTCCAAATATACAACGATATTGTTTGTGCCGCCGCGTCGAAAGGCGCCAATACTCTCCGGACGACCGGTTTTTCGGCTTCGGAGGTGGTTAAGCCACAGCAAAAAGCTCTTTTCGTACGTTTACTGTGCGTGCGAGTGCTTTAAAAATACCATTTATTTTTAGCCGATGTGGCGGTGCCAAATCATTCGTAGACGACCTAGTTTTGAGTCGGGGTGTTGTACTCAGTAGAGCAGTATTCCTCTGCGATCTGTTGAGACTAAGCCTCTTGACTCGAAGATTTGTTCGCTATAGACGAACATTCTTCGCCATCTATTTGATTATTGTTATTACTATTATTAAATGAAGCCCTACTGCCGCTGACACTCGCCGCCCACCACATTGCGCCACACCCCGCCAGGCGCATACATACTTACTTGCAAATGCCAAGCCGTCTCTAGCCATTCGATACTCTAACCAGGCACCCAACAGTCTCTCGATTTCTTTCGCGGGCGTAACAAGGCCCAATATTCCATTGTCTGAAAAACACGCAGATCATACACGAAGTATTGCCAACGTGTGTGTGACTGCGTGTGACTGGGTGTGACTGGGTGTGACTGGGTGTGACTGCGTGTGACTGCGTGTGACTGCGTGTGACTGGGTGTGACTGGGTGTGACTGCGTGTGACTGCGTGTGACTGGGTGTGACTGCGTGTGACTGCGTGTAACCTACGACTAAGTCTCATTGGAATGTGAGACGCATCGTGTGGTCAAATTTTGAGTGAAATTTAGGCTGACGGTTCGACGATAACTTTGCCAATGCGTTGTTGCTTAGAAGAGATGGAGTTTGAATATGTGAGAAGAATGACTTGTTTGCCCATTGATATTGATATTGATAAGGTGAGTGAGCGTTTTTGTTGAAGTTTTGTGAAAATAAGGCACGATGCTGCAATAGATCTCGATTATACGCGGCTGCTGACTGAAGCGATTGACACAGACACAGACAGTGGACGCATTGATAGATGGAAATGACTCTGCCGCAAGTGGCGGCGTATGTGGCCGAAGGGATGAAATAGTATGAGACACTGGCAAGGATGCGTCTAAGGATGTGGGGTAAGGTGCCTAAAAATTTGAAAAAATGCAAAACGCTTTAGAATTGTAACTTGTAAATTGTAAAATTGCACTTTTTTGCAAAACGCTTTACAATTATGAAGCGTTTTGCATACGAAGTGGCCGGTTTTGGACGCGGGTTTGAAAGTCAGTATAGTGATCCTTTTCCCCTGGCGGCTCGCGGCAGCGAGCCGAAAAATTTAGAAATTTGGGACTGAAAGATGCGATTTTAGACGCATCTTTCGTCGAGCTATTTTACGACTGGTTGTTGCCTAAATGTTCAGTTTTGGACGGGACGGCGGTGGCGTGTTTTGTGGCCTGTACCTTGCCGCCGCCGCCGCCGAACTGACAAATAGCAGGCAATAGCCCTTTTAAGGTGCCGACTTAGGACGATTAAGATTGGCCTTATTTATGATGCACCACGCATCGACACCGACACACGCCGAGACAAAGGAAGAAAGAGCGGCGAGACCGACGGCAGTGTTTTTCTTTACGCTTTAAAGTAGTGGTTCGTCACACTAGTTTATTTATTGGCCCTTGTGACGCCAACACTCACTTTTATATGTGGGTCTTTTCACGCAGCTTCCCATTTCACGATCTGGTATTTGCAAATTCTTTTTTTCTCTTTTGCTGCTGCTGCTGCTGCTGCTGCTGCTGCAAAAAGAGAAGCCAGAATTTCCCACCGGACACCACGTGGAGGTTCCAGATCACGTCCAGCACTTTTTTGCACTTTTACACTTTTACCATGACTAGACGGGTGATGGTGGTGATGGTGCCTTTCTTCGCCCGCCTCGTGATGCCCCTTTGTATTCATTGGTACTTGCGTATGGAGTACACACACGTGTGGGGGTTCTAGAGTTGGCATCATTTTATTCACCACATTAT
>CAXIVU010000277.1:7500-10674 GCA_964035795.1 Pterobdella sp. o SKG-2022 | reverse complement strand
CCACGGATCGTCAGACGACATCGTTTATGGTCAGAACTACGACGGTATCTGATCGTCTTCGAACCTCTGACTTTCGTTCTTGATTAATGAGGACATTCTTGGCAGATGCTTTCGCAGTAGTTCGTCCTACAGTGATCCAAGAATTTCACCTCTAACACTGTAATACGAATGCCCCCGTCTGTCTCTCTTAATCATTACCTCGTATTCCTAAAACCAACAAAATAGAACAGAGGTCCTATTCCATTATTCCATGCACTACTATTCAGGCTATGCATGCCTGCTTTAAGCACTCTAATTTTTTCAAAGTAAACATTCCGACCGCAGCGTGCATACGTTTAAGCACACCCGCCTTGGACCGGCAGATTAGTCAGGTACGATAGCTACACGTTTAAGTGAGCCATCGTCCTAGACCAGAGATTCAACTACGAGCTTTTTAACTGCAACAACTTTAATATACGCTATTGGAGCTGGAATTACCGCGGCTGCTGGCACCAGACTTGCCCTCCAATTGATCCTCATTAAAGGATTTAAATTCGACTCATTCCAATTACGAGGCCTCATATGAGACTCGTATTGTTATTTTTCGTCACTACCTCCCTGTGTTAGGAATGGGTAATTTGCGCGCCTGCTGCCTTCCTTGGATGTGGTAGCCGTTTCTCATGCTCCCTCTCCGGAATCGAACCCTGATTCCCCGTTACCCGTTACAACCATGGTAAGCATATCACATACCATCGAAAGTTGATAGGGCACACACTTGAATGATCCGTCGCCGACGCTAGGTCGTGCGATCAGCTGTAATTTATTCAGAGTCACCAAAATTGACGAGCCGTGAGACTCGATTGATTTTGATCTAATAAACGCGCCCTTTCCGTAAGGTCGGAGCTTTAGTGCATGTATTAGCTCTAGAATTACCACAGTTATCCAAGTAAATTTTTACGATCAAATAAATCATGGGTGGCCTAATGAGCCATTCGCAGCTTCACTATTTTAAAGTTTGTGCTTAGACATGCATGGCTTAATCTTTGAGACAAGCATATAACTACTGGCAGGATCAACCAGGTAATACACGACGACGACGATTAGCACGATTGGCCATCGAAACTATGGGAATAGAGGCGCGGCGCGTCTAAAAGCTTCATTAAGGCCTATGTCACTCACTCACTCACTCACTTTAGCACTCTTTGCCATTCGACCAAATTCGACCGTCGTTTTGGCAGCCCTTATCGCCTTTAATGAACGCTTCAACTGGACACCCACAACTTTTAGCTAGACAACGCTATAAAACGTGCCTGAAAAAAGCGTGATTTAACGGTGCAAAAGCGTCGGCGAAGACGACCACGAAGACGAAGAAGCGAAGGCGGTGACGGCAGAGAGGCTAGTGTGTGTGTGTGTGTGTGTGTGTGTGTAAGGCGCGAAAGCAATTAGGCGACGACTATCGCCATAGTTTCGAATTGAATCGAATCGAATCGAAAATGTATAACCTCGACGATTTCAGTCCGAAATCGAGTGATTTTTTGCGAGCGCTTTTTTGCTTTTACGCTTTTCGCCCTATACGCCGGCAAGGTGTAAACGGGCATAAAAGACGCAGCAAGTAGCACGATATCGCTTCGTTCATGGTGCATTTTGTTATGCCTTTGGCGGAAACAAAATTGCTGATCTGTCTGTCATTTTATAGTCGTTTTAGGACTACATTCGCGTTCAATTTGGACCCGTAGACGCTTGGGCGCCTTTTGATGGTATCTATTGGCGTCGCCGATTGCCGGATGCTAAAGAATCTCAGCCTAGCGTCGCACTCGTAGCCATTCGTACGTTCATAGCCTACCAAAAGACCACGTACGGCAAACTTGTCGGACAAAAGATGTCGAGTCGGTGAAAAAAATTAAATTTTTTCACCGCCCTACTTTTGCACTCCAGTTTACACCCTAGGAAAGGTAACAAACTGAGTAGAGGACGTTTTGTTTTGATAAAACGCTTCAGAAATTTTTTCAAAAAATTTTTTACGAAAAAAAGTTATTTTGGGCACCGTCGGTGCCTATAACGCGTGCGTAGACGCGCTGTATGTATATAGCAGCGTCGCGCGTAATGCAGCGCGTCGGCTGCAGCCAGCGTAAGTAGCTAGGGGCGGCGGCGCGTTAATCGAGTGTGAATCGAAATAGAGAGTAAAATTGGGTGCAATGTAAGTAACTGAGTAGAGGACGTTATCTTTATGCAAAACGCTTCAGAAATAGTCGGCACTTAGTCGAGATTTTGATCGAAAATGACTTTTTTTTTTTAGTTGATTTTTTTTCACTAAATTACTTTTAAAACATATGTAGAATATAATTTTTGATAAAAAAAGTTTTTTTCATCATTTTTCACTTAATTCGATAAAATAAATGAAATTTATTCTAAAATGAATTACTTCGATTCGTATACATTTGTGATTGAGTAAACGACTAAATTTAATTAATAATCATCTATTTAATGAGAAAAAAAATTTTTTTTAAATTTATTTTAAAAATAATCGAAAAATAAATATATATATATATATTTATATATTTTGAGCGTTTTTAAAATGTCACAATAAAGTATTGTAACATTTAAATTTGATTTTAGTTAATTTAAAAAAAAAAACCATTACCACGTGTATGCTCATTGTTCTAGTAGGGGCGCGAACTGGTGGTTATGATAATGATCTTCGTGTGTGCACGCGTGTTGCACGGCCGCGGCGGTGATGATGATGATGATGATGATGATGATGATGATGATTTTAGTCTTATGAAAAGTCGAAATAGAAAAAATTTATAAAATTTAATTGAAAATTAAAATTAAATTTAAAATATTAATCGAAAAAGTGTGAGAAAAAAAAATTAAATAATTTAATATAAAATGATTAAATATTTAATTAAAAAAATAAATTTATTAATTAATAAATTTTAAAAAATTAATCGAAAATAATAATTTTATCATTGCAAGTCCCACGAACGCCAAGGCAAGGCAAGGCAAGGCAAGGCAAGGCGACGCGACTCGCTTTAAGAAAGAGCGTTTCTAAATTCTGAAGCGATTTATTAAAACACAACGTCTTCTACTCAGTTACTATCCTTTTCTAGGTTGTATATGTGAGTGTGCGTGATATACACGCGCTCACATATGCAGCGCTTAGGCACCGTCGCGCCATAAAAAAGTAGCGTAAGA
>CAXIVU010000276.1:15000-16859 GCA_964035795.1 Pterobdella sp. o SKG-2022 | reverse complement strand
CGACGGTGCCTAAGCGCTGCATATGTGAGCGCGTGTATATCACGCACACTCACATATACAACCTAGAAAAGGATAGTAACTGAGTAGAAGACGTTGTGTTTTAATAAATCGCTTCAGAATTTAGAAACGCTCTTTCTTAAAGCGAGTCGCGTCGCCTTGCCTTGCCTTGCCTTGCCTTGCCTTGGCGTTCGTGGGACTTGCAATGATAAAATTATTATTTTCGATTAATTTTTTAAAATTTATTAATTAATAAATTTATTTTTTTAATTAAATATTTAATCATTTTATATTAAATTATTTAATTTTTTTTTCTCACACTTTTTCGATTAATATTTTAAATTTAATTTTAATTTTCAATTAAATTTTATAAATTTTTTCTATTTCGACTTTTCATAAGACTAAAATCATCATCATCATCATCATCATCATCATCATCATCACCGCCGCGGCCGTGCAACACGCGTGCACACACGAAGATCATTATCATAACCACCAGTTCGCGCCCCTACTAGAACAATGAGCATACACGTGGTAATGGTTTTTTTTTTTAAATTAACTAAAATCAAATTTAAATGTTACAATACTTTATTGTGACATTTTAAAAACGCTCAAAATATATAAATATATATATATATATTTATTTTTCGATTATTTTTAAAATAAATTTAAAAAAAATTTTTTTTCTCATTAAATAGATGATTATTAATTAAATTTAGTCGTTTACTCAATCACAAATGTATACGAATCGAAGTAATTCATTTTAGAATAAATTTCATTTATTTTATCGAATTAAGTGAAAAATGATGAAAAAAACTTTTTTTATCAAAAATTATATTCTACATATGTTTTAAAAGTAATTTAGTGAAAAAAAATCAACTAAAAAAAAAAAGTCATTTTCGATCAAAATCTCGACTAAGTGCCGACTATTTCTGAAGCGTTTTGCATAAAGATAACGTCCTCTACTCAGTTACTTACATTGCACCCAATTTTACTCTCTATTTCGATTCACACTCGATTAACGCGCCGCCGCCCCTAGCTACTTACGCTGGCTGCAGCCGACGCGCTGCATTACGCGCGACGCTGCTATATACATACAGCGCGTCTACGCACGCGTTATAGGCACCGACGGTGCCCAAAATAACTTTTTTTCGTAAAAAATTTTTTGAAAAAATTTCTGAAGCGTTTTATCAAAACAAAACGTCCTCTACTCAGTTTGTTACCTTTCCTAGGGTGTAAACTGGAGTGCAAAAGTAGGGCGGTGAAAAAATTTAATTTTTTTCACCGACTCGACATCTTTTGTCCGACAAGTTTGCCGTACGTGGTCTTTTGGTAGGCTATGAACGTACGAATGGCTACGAGTGCGACGCTAGGCTGAGATTCTTTAGCATCCGGCAATCGGCGACGCCAATAGATACCATCAAAAGGCGCCCAAGCGTCTACGGGTCCAAATTGAACGCGAATGTAGTCCTAAAACGACTATAAAATGACAGACAGATCAGCAATTTTGTTTCCGCCAAAGGCATAACAAAATGCACCATGAACGAAGCGATATCGTGCTACTTGCTGCGTCTTTTATGCCCGTTTACACCTTGCCGGCGTATAGGGCGAAAAGCGTAAAAGCAAAAAAGCGCTCGCAAAAAATCACTCGATTTCGGACTGAAATCGTCGAGGTTATACATTTTCGATTCGATTCGATTCAATTCGAAACTATGGCGATAGTCGTCGCCTAATTGCTTTCGCGCCTTACACACACACACACACACACACACACACTAGCCTCTCTGCCGTCACCGCCTTCGCTTCTTCGTCTTCGTGGTCGTCTTCGCCGACGCTTTTGCACCGTTAAATCACGCTTTTTT
>CAXIVU010000276.1:5000-7500 GCA_964035795.1 Pterobdella sp. o SKG-2022 | reverse complement strand
GTTGCTTAGAAGAGATGGAGTTTGAATATGTGAGAAGAATGACTTGTTTGCCCATTGATATTGATATTGATAAGGTGAGTGAGCGTTTTTGTTGAAGTTTTGTGAAAATAAGGCACGATGCTGCAATAGATCTCGATTATACGCGGCTGCTGACTGAAGCGATTGACACAGACACAGACAGTGGACGCATTGATAGATGGAAATGACTCTGCCGCAAGTGGCGGCGTATGTGGCCGAAGGGATGAAATAGTATGAGACACTGGCAAGGATGCGTCTAAGGATGTGGGGTAAGGTGCCTAAAAATTTGAAAAAATGCAAAACGCTTTAGAATTGTAACTTGTAAATTGTAAAATTGCACTTTTTTGCAAAACGCTTTACAATTATGAAGCGTTTTGCATACGAAGTGGCCGGTTTTGGACGCGGGTTTGAAAGTCAGTATAGTGATCCTTTTCCCCTGGCGGCTCGCGGCAGCGAGCCGAAAAATTTAGAAATTTGGGACTGAAAGATGCGATTTTAGACGCATCTTTCGTCGAGCTATTTTACGACTGGTTGTTGCCTAAATGTTCAGTTTTGGACGGGACGGTGGTGGCGTGTTTTGTGGCCTGTACCTTGCCGCCGCCGCCGCCGAACTGACAAATAGCAGGCAATAGCCCTTTTAAGGTGCCGACTTAGGACGATTAAGATTGGCCTTATTTATGATGCACCACGCATCGACACCGACACACGCCGAGACAAAGGAAGAAAGAGCGGCGAGACCGACGGCAGTGTTTTTCTTTACGCTTTAAAGTAGTGGTTCGTCACACTAGTTTATTTATTGGCCCTTGTGACGCCAACACTCACTTTTATATGTGGGTCTTTTCACGCAGCTTCCCATTTCACGATCTGGTATTTGCAAATTCTTTTTTTCTCTTTTGCTGCTGCTGCTGCTGCTGCTGCTGCTGCAAAAAGAGAAGCCAGAATTTCCCACCGGACACCACGTGGAGGTTCCAGATCACGTCCAGCACTTTTTTGCACTTTTACACTTTTACCATGACTAGACGGGTGATGGTGGTGATGGTGCCTTTCTTCGCCCGCCTCGTGATGCCCCTTTGTATTCATTGGTACTTGCGTATGGAGTACACACACGTGTGGGGGTTCTAGAGTTGGCATCATTTTATTCACCACATTATTCACCCTTCAACATAGGCACCTTTCTAGACGCATCTTACGCTACTTTTTTATGGCGCGACGGTGCCTAAGCGCTGCATATGTGAGCGCGTGTATATCACGCACACTCACATATACAACCTAGAAAAGGATAGTAACTGAGTAGAAGACGTTGTGTTTTAATAAATCGCTTCAGAATTTAGAAACGCTCTTTCTTAAAGCGAGTCGCGTCGCCTTGCCTTGCCTTGCCTTGCCTTGCCTTGGCGTTCGTGGGACTTGCAATGATAAAATTATTATTTTCGATTAATTTTTTAAAATTTATTAATTAATAAATTTATTTTTTTAATTAAATATTTAATCATTTTATATTAAATTATTTAATTTTTTTTTCTCACACTTTTTCGATTAATATTTTAAATTTAATTTTAATTTTCAATTAAATTTTATAAATTTTTTCTATTTCGACTTTTCATAAGACTAAAATCATCATCATCATCATCATCATCATCATCATCATCACCGCCGCGGCCGTGCAACACGCGTGCACACACGAAGATCATTATCATAACCACCAGTTCGCGCCCCTACTAGAACAATGAGCATACACGTGGTAATGGTTTTTTTTTTTAAATTAACTAAAATCAAATTTAAATGTTACAATACTTTATTGTGACATTTTAAAAACGCTCAAAATATATAAATATATATATATATATTTATTTTTCGATTATTTTTAAAATAAATTTAAAAAAAATTTTTTTTCTCATTAAATAGATGATTATTAATTAAATTTAGTCGTTTACTCAATCACAAATGTATACGAATCGAAGTAATTCATTTTAGAATAAATTTCATTTATTTTATCGAATTAAGTGAAAAATGATGAAAAAAACTTTTTTTATCAAAAATTATATTCTACATATGTTTTAAAAGTAATTTAGTGAAAAAAAATCAACTAAAAAAAAAAAGTCATTTTCGATCAAAATCTCGACTAAGTGCCGACTATTTCTGAAGCGTTTTGCATAAAGATAACGTCCTCTACTCAGTTACTTACATTGCACCCAATTTTACTCTCTATTTCGATTCACACTCGATTAACGCGCCGCCGCCCCTAGCTACTTACGCTGGCTGCAGCCGACGCGCTGCATTACGCGCGACGCTGCTATATACATACAGCGCGTCTACGCACGCGTTATAGGCACCGACGGTGCCCAAAATAACTTTTTTTCGTAAAAAATTTTTTGAAAAAATTTCTGAAGCGTTTTATCAAAACAAAACGTCCTCTACTCAGTTTGTTACCTTTCCTAGGGTGTAAACTGGAGTGCAAAAGTAGGGCGGTGAAAAAATTTAATTT
>CAXIVU010000275.1:0-14477 GCA_964035795.1 Pterobdella sp. o SKG-2022 | reverse complement strand
GTTGTAGAACGGCAGATGAATCTTGAATCCGTGTCTCTGAAACGCGGCAAATATCTACATTCAGTGAGCTAAGAGTAATCGCTAGACTTGCTTGCTGACCGATTTGCGCCAAAGTACGCACGTTGAAGGCCTCTATAATAATGGTTCTTCTTGGTATCACGTGAGCAGATGATGGTGCGTCTGTTGAGGTGAGCGATACAAGTGGAACCGGTGAAGTATTGCCCTGTGTTGTTTGAGAAATGGAAGTTGAAAATAAAGTACAGGAAGATAGGGGTGTTTGAATGGGGTTGGTTTGGAGAGGATAGAGATTTGTGAGAGTGTGGGTGTGAGCAGTCGCTGATTTTTCGAAATCCGCCCTGCCCACGAGAACGGACAACGCGGGCCTGTTTATCCTGCGTGACGACCGATGCAGTATAGTATTTTTGTTGGTTGTAGAATTCATGGCTGTAAGTGGGCGGGATACTGCCAGGGCACTTACCCGTAGACAGGAGAACGATTAGGGTTCTCAAGCAAAGCCTTTGACTAAAGAGCCCAACTGCAAGCCAGCAGCTCCCCCAACCTGGAGGATCAGGGGACTGTACTTAGTCTGACCTCTAACTACTGGCCTTTCTGGTAGGAGAAGTTCTCCGGGAATTGATGAAAATTCCACCCAGTATAGCCCAGTGGGTCATGGAGGTACGCAAGCCGTCACACCACGACTAGGTGCAGTCTAAGAGGTGACGGAAGTCATCATTATGGTCCTTCACAATTTGAAAACACTGGTAACGCGTGTGGAAGAGTGACGACCTTTCTCCAAATATCTTGGTTAAACATTGAACTGTCTCACTCCAAATGAAGTCTGTGGGTTTCTTTGGTAACGCAAAGTTGCAGTACTTCTCGTGTTCACTCACACCCAGTTTGCGTAACAATAATCTTACTTTCGCGCCTTCGTCCCATGAATTACAATCTTTAGTGAATAGATCATCATATCTTTTGAACCATGCTTCAAATGTTAGGCCTGATTCTGGAACATAGCAAAACTCGCTGATTGAATTCGCAATTGCATCCGAAGTCAAACTGGTTGATTTGTCATCCGATGATACGGAAAATTTTTTCATCACCATTTTAATCAATTTATTTTGCTGCTGAAGAATGAGTTTCAAATCTTCCATGATGAAAAATAAATCAATGGTACTACGTCGCCAAAATTTATTATAACGCTCAGAATAAAATTACAGCTATTAGCGTTCCCAAAAGATTGAAGTAAGAAGGCGAACCCTAAGGGACACAAAGTCTTTTACTGACTGCCAACAACTGCGTACAGAGAAAGGTCAAATATTAAAAATAGGAGCACAGTTTTGTAGGACCGATGCGGTCAAAAATAAAGACTAAACAGACTAATCATAACAGAGGTAAGGATGATGAGTTTGACCAATAGAATAACGTGTAGATGATGAAATATTTCATCATGCTGTCAAGGCCATCCTGATCATATTTCATCAATAATTTATTGTTCATTATAAAGCCAATCAGCGTTTGCTTTTGGATGCTGTTTAGAATCATATCTATATCCTCACAACAAAAACAAACATATTGCAAGACACCATGCATATGATATTTCATTAAGTCTCCCCCGTTGCTCTACACTGACAATTAAATAAACGTTTGAACAAGTATATACGAGTTATAGATGTTACACAGTGCCAGATAGGATTGTGTATATAAGACAACAAATAAGAATAGTTCAAACTGGAAATATAGTCAATACGAAATACCTGGAGGAATCATGTGATGAAAGAAGTTATCAGGGTCATAAAACTATAGGTGGTATTATGATATATATATGAAAATTGAGAAACTTGATAAATACTTGATATTAAAACAAATATAAAAAGACCCTTTAGTTTTCATACGACGGAGAATGATAAAAGCCTTTTGTGGGTGAACATCGTATCGAGTATCCAGTAAGTGCTATTTGATCGCACTTTGTGGATCCCAGTTTTGTTCTTTCAAAGCCATCTAGGAATATGTTCTACGACACGAATGCATGGGGTTTTTGTCGTGTATATGCTTGTTCAAACGTTTATTTCAATGTAAAGCAAATGAGGAGTCTGAACAAAGATCATGCGCATGGCATCTTGCAATTTGCTTGTTTTTCTCCAAATTAGGTCGTGGAAAACAATGTTTCAGTTTTAGGTGACCCACTAGATACAAATCCGCTAGCTTAGATGGGATAAGATGGAGTAA
This sequence comes from Pterobdella sp. o SKG-2022, assembly GCA_964035795.1. Taxonomy (NCBI): domain Eukaryota; kingdom Metazoa; phylum Annelida; class Clitellata; order Hirudinida; family Piscicolidae; genus Pterobdella; species Pterobdella occidentalis. The sequence continues at coordinate 12,251 of CAXIVU010000275.1, read as the reverse complement.
TGAGCCTTCTGGACTAATAAACAGAGTGAATCTACTGCAGAAGGAGATAGTCGGTTGTTCAGGGTTTGGATTACCTACGCTTGGCTTATGGGGCAATTAATTATAATGTTTGAGTACATATTATCCGCTTACATTTTCATAATAGAAGATAACGTGCCATGATGTTGAACTATATTCTACCAGATTGAAGTCCACCTTGATAATGAGATAAGTAAATAGAATAAGTAGCTTTTTTATTTCCATTGAATTATGGAATTCTTTGAGTTACTTGTGAAACAATCTTTTAAGTGTGAGTCCGGTGTCTTAAACCAACCTGTGAGCTTAAGCTTATAGTACAAATTATTATTCCTTGAAAATAATAAACCAATCGTAGTGACTATGAACCATGCACTGGAGAAATGTTTTATTCTTTTTAATATTAACCATCATTGCACGTCAATCAGCCTATTTATGCAATCTAACTGGTGACAACCTCAGTGTCACTCTAATGACTTAGCCTAAGAGCGGCACATTTCAATGCTGGTTCATACAACTATATTATAATTATGTCCCCGAATTAGATTTTGCAGCTTTGGCTTATATCTGGGTCAAAGCATATTCAACCGCGTAGATCATATCAGTTGATTTTATTGTTCACATAATCCAGCTACACATGACCAAATAAAGAAGTTTTCATCGAATGCAATGACGTTCATTTTTTGTCTGAATGTTTATACTGGTTTAGTCATTTGATTGGCATAGCAAGTGTTACCCGGTCGATTCTACAAAACGGAACACTGCTAAATATTCTTGTGAATGAATTAGCTACCTTGGGATTCATGGATGGTCGTTATAGTTCTAATGAAATAAATGCGACTAAATTCAAATTTGAAAAACAAAACAAACAAATTGCAAGGTACCTTGCTCATGGTATTTCGTTCAATTTCCTCAGTTGCTGAACATTGAAATGTGCTAGAGATTATCATGCATACAGCAAATGGAAATAATGTAAAAATTGGAAAATTAATACGAACTAAACAGATTTCTCATGTGATAGAAGGCATAATCAAGGTCAAAATACAATAGGAGGAATTATGGTCTTGATGTGAAAATTCAGAAAATTAATAAATGATTAATGATAAAAAGGTTGAAAATTCGATAAAGTTCTGAGGTTACTCATCAGGTTCACAGGTAAAAAGAAAGAAAGAAAACAAGATAGACAAAAGAAAAGCTGAATAAATCAAAATAAGGAAATGACAAACTTCTATGACCATAGTTCAAGCCATGGTAATAATAACAATACTGACGATACTAAGATTACAACTAATAATACTGACGATATTTTTGATAACAAAAAATAATTCTTTATGAATCTTTATGGAAAACAGAGATTCTTCCAGAGTTTTGATTGCAACAGCTTAATGTATGCGTATTTAGTGAAGCTTAATCGATACATTCAATTTTGTCCACGTAAGCATTCCGGTTATTATTTCTTTTTTAATAGGTACACCTTATCTTCCATTGAAAACTAAATAAAACATTATTCGTATCATCAGCGTCAGATAAATTATCCAGAAACAGCAGTCTGGTGATTAGTGGAAAACAGCTTAGCTGGTAAAGTCATTATCATTGTGTGAGTGGAATTTACTTGCCTATCTGTTGATATAAGTATCTCATATACCATTCTATTCAAGAGTTTCAATGCTTTAGCGCTATAAATCTGAAAAATATGAGTTTAGACTAGTAGTTTTAAATGGGTAAAATGACGTTCTCCATTTCCTGTTAAATTGTACAATTGGTCCTACAAAGATGTTTCTTCATTCTCCTTGAAGGAGATCTATCTGAGGAGTTTCGAAATAGAAAAAGCCGCATAAATCATCAAATATGAAACAAGAGCAAATACATTGCACTCCTCATAATTTATTATCCGCATACAAAAAAATCAAGCTTTAAAGGACCAAAATACGTAGAAGGAAGAAGGTTGTTTTACTTACAGACTCAAACGATCCCAAACTTACATGACTTCAGCTAAGAAGAAATTTCTACATAAAGTACTGACGGAATGTGGTGAAACATTCATGTTTCACTAGCTGCTGTTTCCTCAGTGTTTGAAAAACCAACTGGTTTCATAATTTTGGGCACTTTGCATTAGTCATCACTAAACTAGCCTAACCTGTAGGTTTGAAATGGAATATTAATTGCGCTCTACCCACAATCACACCCGAACGTTAGTCATAATCAGTGTCTGCGTCAAAGTTCAAAAACTCATGATTAGCAGTGATTGGTTCCATAATATTTTTTTGTCTTGAGGGTGACTGAATATAATGGACTGAAAACTGTGTCATCACTTTCACTATATGGACAGGGCTAATGAAATTCATTGTGAAGACTTTGCCTGTCTGTCTTGACGAACACGGTGGCAATGAGAAGCGGATTTGATATTATTAAAACTATACGTTCCCCAAACTATCTAAATTTAACTTATGGAATACGCAGTCATGGCGCAAGGAAGCCATCTGGATATTTGTTTGAAATTGTTTGACCTTGAGGTTTGCCGCTCAATACAATTTATGGTAACACATCAATTTCTCACCGTATGTTATAGGACACAATGGAAAATCAACGTAAATTCACATATTTAAACAAAGAAACAAGAGAAATCATCAAGAATTCGTGTGAGATCGGCGTATTCATCGCGGCGATATCCCAGATTTGCGGTGTGCACAGAACAACCGTGTAGAGAGTTATCACAGCGAAAACAGAGTACAAAACAAGATGAGGTGTGCGCAAACGAAGGACTTCAAAGCCATAAGATGATTCGATCACCCTTACTATCAACAAAATCACAACTGATCAATAATGACGATAAAGAAAGGTAATTTTCCTCAACACAGTAGACGGTTGATAAGAAATCAGATGTTGGAGTCCAGCTTGAAGCTACATTCACTGACCTTAACACCAACAGTAGTTGCAAAACAAAGAAGAGAACGTTATGCATTTGCTTTGGTTATGAGAGAGCGTCCGGTATGTTATTGGCGACGTGTTTTTATTTGTCCATGAAACTATGATAACGGTCAACTTTTATGATCCAAAGCAAAAATTTATTTGTGGGGCACGGTTCCCAAAATGAGCTTCACCATTGGTGAGAAGAGGTGCCCGTCCATCGATGAAATTATGTTGGTTTGTTTTGCAGTACGGGCGCCCTATGCGATGGAGAGTAATAGAAGGTATACTGCATAACAGTACCTTCGTCAGTACAATTGATAAATTTTTCACGAAAGAACCTACAAGAAATTATACCAGGCAATTGATCGTTGTAGAAGGTAATGCATCCCATCATGTGTCGAAAAAGGTAAGCATATTTCTTTTGATTTCTTGTACTTATGCTAACTTTTTCACCTAGACTTTGGTTGAACTTAATAATAAAAAATTGAAGTTTATCTAATTGCCTCCCTATAGCACGGACCCCAACCCAATTGAAAAATTTTTTCCAGTTCTAAAAGGGAAACTAGCCAATCATTCCGAAATACTAGATTTTAGTAACCGCGTTACGCACGTCATTGAGTATGACATCGAATAAGTGTATGTGAACAACCCCATTGACTCTATACATAAACGGCTTGATCAGCTGGTAAAAACGAATGAAGAGTTCAGTCTTTATCAGATTTATTACAGAGACATTTTGATAAGCATTTTTACTCTCTTTAATAAAATTTTTTGTATCTCTTAAGCCTGTGTCTTCTATCTGATCACTTGGGGCTCATACATGTTGATTTGATTATGAAGCGTTTACTGAGGTTATTAGCATAGCAGGGCAACTTACTATCGCTGATTAGTGTCATTGTATTCAGTATCAAATAGGTATTTCAGTGTAAAGAAAACTAGATTGCTATTACTTATTACGTAACCTAGAAATAAGAATGAATCCGCAAATCGGATGTGTTGCACGACATTCCGACTGTACCGTGCAATGAACTAAGAATACCATGAATGCTATTAGGAATAAATTCTTCAATTCAAAATTAATATGGAACTAAAGGACGCATTATTTTCTCAGATTAGTGCAGGTGCTGCCACTCAGGAAAAGTGTCCATCTAGATTTCCGCAGTTTAGCTATGATAATTGTGAAAAGAATTTTAATTTACTGAAATTTTTATAAAGTAAATATTCATTACGTCAATACACCTTGAAGGCTTGTGTAAATCGGATGAATTAATATCCATCCATCAAAATTGAATGCTTGATCACTTTAATATTTTGGTGCCTCTTAAATGAACAGCCAAAATTTCACGTACACATACAAACATAAAACCTGACTTAAGTTTTGAATTTTGTATATTTTCTTGAAATGCTGTCACGATGTAGCTTCGAGAATCAAAAGAGTAACACATACAAAAAAAATTCAAGGATCAAGCGATGTTGGGAGTTGTAACATAAATTATGATATGATCCTTCCAAGACGTTTGTAAATAAACACAATTTCTCTGAAATAACTGATGAGAATCGTTACGGAAACAAAATATACATCGGACTGTCGGTGGTTTTATATACCAGAATTTCCGTTAATTTCTATTTTTTTGAAATTTATCATACGGTTTAATCATTTGCTAAATACATCTTAATTTTTTTCCATAGAAAAAAAGTTTCAAAATTAAGATATTGATTGTCCGTAGAGCATTACTAACATAGTGGTACAATTCAGCTACCTAAAATTTTGTAGAAAGCGTGCTGAAAACAAGAAATTAAATATTAACTAAAGAATCGTACTCCTATGGAATTTGACACATTCACCCTTTGTTCAAGTTCTAACTGCTTTACCCAAGTTATATTCGTCCCACAAGGTAATGATCTGACGCGTTATTTTATTTGACTCTCTTTTGTCATTTGTTCTATATATTATCTCTAGAATACCGTTTATAAGTGTCTGACAAAAACAGAAATTCAATATACTTTCGATTTCATATCATTTGGAAGTAATCAGAGCTATCCTTAAAATTTCAATTTCGAATCCGTCGATAATTAATGATATTGAATGTTAAAAAAAATTAGCTAGAACTGTTCGCCTAACTCGATTTATGAAATCAACAGTAAGTTGCTTAACTTTCCGACGACCGTAAACTGTGGCATAGGAGGAGAATTGATGAAGTTGAAATCGGTTGTCTAGAGTTGGCATCCCTGTCATGACGTCAGAAGCGTTGGTTTGGATAGCACCAGGTTTCGCAATTGTCTACAGCTAAAGGGCTTCGAAATAAAATGGAACAGTTCTCTAATCCGTTTTGAGCTTTAAACCTTAACAATAGTGACGAATTCTCAATCAAATATACCATGTAGGTCCAACTAAAAGATTTGAACTAAATTACTGTTCAATTTTGTCACTACAATCAAAATCTAAGAATTTTTGTAATAAAGTTCACTCTAATTATACCCCTCAATAAAAACCGATACTTGGTTGTCGCACAAATCTTCTATCTGTTCACCAAGCTATAATAAGCATGAACATTCTAACAGAACTAGATACACGAATCGTTTACCCAGCTTTGTACCAACTCATTTAAAGCTGAAATTCCTGTACGACAAACTCATGTTAGATCAGATTATAGAACAGTTAACTAACTAGCTCATTCAATTCCCTATAACATCCAACTTTCCAATCAGTAGAACATCATGCTGTTACAAATCTCAGTTACTTCAGTCTATAGATGGATATGTTAATCATGTCAATGCATTTATCCACTGATCATTTGAGAACAATATCCCCGAATTACAGTCGCTTTTAAACGACTTGGAGATAATTCACCTGTAACTGCTTACACATAATTTGTAGGACATTACTTTTATTTTCATAACACCAGAAGCATTCGAAGATTTGGTTTTCATGATTGCTTTTGAAAATGTCAGCGAACTAGAATTGTATCGATCGTTCTGGCGGATTGATCATCTACCCTAGCGGGCGAATTGCGGTTGATATTTTCTGATTATGACAATGTAGTCATTAAATATAATCTAGTGTTTTCCATTGAATCGAACTAAACACATTCGGCCAACCAAATTATGTTCCAACTTCCACTTTATTAGTGTGTTCATGAGAAAATCTGTTTATCGAAAGTGAAAAGGAATTGATAAGCTGGTCAAAAAATGAGCAGCCAGATACAAGTGACTTTCAGACTGTGATGGGAATTACAAAGTATCAAGCCTCAAACAATAGATTGTATTCCCCCATTCTGTGGTTATTTTCAGCGCATATTTTGTGAGGTCTGCGAGACTGAAATGGTGTATTAGATGGCATAATACTGTTTAAAGTTTTACCAGGCCAAATGCGATATTCAGATTTGACTGTATCACTTTATAATGTAATTCTTATTGAAGTGCGCTACCTCGTTGTTGGAAAGCAGGGCATCTTGATATGAAGTAATTTCTTTAAGTATGCTCAATAGTTTCTCAAAGCCTCAATCGAAATGCAGTTGATGTATACACAATGTACGTGTGATGGGGTGTGACAAACAAACATTTACAATTGCACATGAAAAAAGACTCAGTGTTTTCCAAATAATTGAAATTCAGATTGAAGTAATCCGTTTACACAAATCTTTAAACCATGTTTCATAATCTGCGTTATCAAAATTGTTCAATTCTATGACAATCTTTTATGTTTTTCAGTTTTTGAACGAATCAATTTAGGAAATCATTTTGGGAAAACGTCTTCACAATGTCGCAAGAAACCAGACTGAATGTATGTCGCATGATGTGACAACCCGTCATGAATCCTTTTTCGTCAAATTTGATTTGTACTTCTATAGATTCGGTTTGGAACCAAGTGGACTATATAATAATGATCAAGCCTCCGAAAATATATTAATGCACATACTTAAATCGAATGAAAATTTATGGATCAAAAGACTAACATGTAAATTACTTTCATTGATGTTTACTGTGATTTGACACTTACCGTCGACAACGATTTTTTCTCTACTATCTTCAATCTCCCGATCATGATGTTATAGAACATTCAGGGAATTGAAATTATATGTACAATTGCGAAACAAAAATAGAACAAATTGGTTCGGCAATTAAGTCTCTCAAGAGAATATTTATATGATCATAAATCAATCCAGATAATGAAAACTCTAGGAATTACGACAATCCACAAACTCTTTACTGTGATAACAGTGACTCCATTACAAATTAGATTCCATTGTAGTACACAATACTCAGGCACAGAATTTATTCATTTTCCCACTTCTATTTAGTGAATTTTTCATACATGACATAGTTTTCTACCACCAAAACACTTTAAATACCTATTCATTGTAAAATAACACAATCATTATTGCTAAATATATTGGATAATCGGAACTCATTAAAGACAAGTACACAATACTAATGAAATAATGCTCTATATCATCAATAAAATACCAAAATTACCGAAAATGAAACACTCGAAATCGTTAGGTTATCCGAATTATTTTAAAGGTTTCATGCTTCTCAATTTATAAGAGTTGTTAACGAGTTATCGCTGTGTCGTTCAGTCTGTACTAAACCTAGCACTTTGTTACATGGTTTTTGATATTGTCAAAAGAACATTGATATGCGGGGGAATCTTGTGGGAGATTTTTCGTTCCAGATAATAATACTTTTTGTCGCTATGACGAAAAAATATACTACATCTCTCGCAGTTTCTAGTTGCTGCAGCACGTACCTGTGGGAAATATAGCAATATGAACATAATTATGTATCACGTTAGAGAATCTTCAAATGGAGCCGAGAATTCTTTCACTCAAAAAGAGTTCAAAGTAATCTATAGAATATCCTGAAAATTGCCAAGAGGCTTAAGAGTATGCCTATTACACACAGATGAAGCTGTGTGTATCAGACTATTAAAACTAGATCTTTGTATACAGAAAAAATATGTCCAGGCTCTTGCACTTTCTTGGATCGAGAAAACATAGTCAAATTCCCCACCCTATGTACACATATTTGTGTATATATTACTGATTTCATTTTATTTTGGTGTATATTGTTTTATATTATATTCTATCCCATCTAATTTTGGATCCATTTTTCTTCCATGTTATTTTTAATTTATTATTTTCAATTTGTACGACTAGATAACGTGTCTTTGTTCCTTTACTCTGATTATCTAATTTATGATGTCTCCTTAAGCTTAAGCATTTTGATTTTACGTGTCCCTCTCTCACCCCAGTGGTTACGTATGAACACTTCATTACACTCCTCTCAAACGATAGTTCTCCGTGACCTTTCCATCGACCTATGATCGATAACCAATTATGTTAACTGTTAATTCCATATATATGTAAAAGTCTTATGATGAATATATCGAAAAGTGCGCCTTTGCTTTAAATTGCTGTTTGCAAAGAATTCTTTCTGTTGAAACCGATAAAAAGCCAAATAACGGTATAATTCATGTTTGTTGGAAATGCTTTACATCAGTAGCCATAGTCACCCCCCTTTTGTTTTTATTAGCTGCTTATCTGCCGTTATCGCATTTTCATTTAGCTTGTTGATGCAGCTGACTAAGATGCTTTTTCCAATGTAATGTCAACGCCCATTTGTGGTCACCCCAGCACCTTTATATCCGAGCTGCCTTACTGACTGTCAAGCATGACCTCAAACACTTCTACGTACGTTTGAATCTAAAGCACAACTTTGCTGAAGTGAAATGCTAAATTGGAGTAGCGATTCATACGCAGTACAACCTGACAGTGTTCTGATAGGGTGCTAATGTTGTATAACATATAAAATGCTCACGTTTAAAGTATAATACATGTCAATTCCCTACGAAAAAAATGGAAAAAGTCAGTTGTTAATGACTACCTACGTTTCGACCGGCCTGACCAGTCTTCTTTTTCAAGTCGAGTCAACAGATAACTGAAATTGAATGCAAAGTGGCTTCACAAATTTCTATGGTCACATATATCAGGTTAACACGTGTTTGGAAAGTAGGAACACAATAGGTTAATCGGTTGAAGTGAACGAGGGTAAAAATTTGGACTGTGATTAATTCAGTGATAACGATTAAGTCAAAACATGTGACTAAATCATACCTATCATTACGCATCCATCACAATTTGCCATACAGAATGGACTTCCAAACCACTTCAGCGATTAACAGAGTTTTTATTAGCATCAAAGTGTAAAGATTTAGCCATAAATCTCTCTATATGAGAACCAAAATTGACTTGATGCCCTGTAAAAGACGAAGGGGCAGGGATGGCCTAATTTTCCTCTAGTCGTTTAAGCTCTATTGGAATTCTTGGTTGCCGTTTGGAAGCTAATCGGTGTTCATCAATAGGAGTGGATAATTGCCGTGATGTTTGTCCAATATAGACTGAATCGCAGTCTCGACAATTAATTTTGAAGACCCAATTTGTTTGTTTTTCTGTAGGTTTAGAAACATTTGATTTCACTAGTTTAGAACCCAGTGTATTATTAGTTTTGAAAAAATACTCGAATATCAAACGAATTCAAAATTCTTCTCAGCTCTGAAGAGTAATTTGGTGGTGGTTACCCATGCTTTTTGTGGCCTTTAAATACTTTTTCACATTGATCGATTTGCTACCCGGTGTATAGAACTAATAGGATAGTTATTTTTTGCAGTTTGTCAAGAAATACAGCCCGTTGCTTCATTCTGTCTTATTCAGCCCTGACGGTTCTTTTAATTCTTGAAATAAATTTTCAACGACATTGGATTTAACAGTGGGTGAGCCAAATGAAAATCCAGATATCTGTCTGAATGTGGCGATTTCTTGAAAACAGATGAGTTAAGCATACCATTTAAGAATCGCGTGATTTTGTAATCCAAAAAATACAGAATACCATTAGAATTTTCTGAATCCATAGTTAATTTAATGAAGGAACATTGATTATTGGAAAATTTGAAAAAAGTTTTTTTTTCACTTTACTTTAAAATAGCGAATGTGTCATCCACAAAGTGACACCAAACATTTGGAGACGGTGAATAGATAGGTGGAATTTTTTCCCTGAATAGGCTAGTAAAAATATTTGCAACCGTTGAGAACACTGGAGATCCCATAGCTAGCTAGGGGCGGTGATTTTGTCAGACAGATGCCACAGCTATCAATGATTGATTTCTTACCCTACAAGGTAGCTTCTTTATGAATGAATTTCTTGATAGCGAATAAGAAGTGCATCACTGACTTCCTCCATCAGAAGTTCGTGAATACAGCAACAAACCCTTCAGAAAATATTGAACAGAGAAAATTCATTAAAAAGCGGAGTATTAATCTTGATGAAGACCTAATAATACATATAGCTCTTAAAAAGTGCTATTTTTAAAATAAATGCAGTCGGGTACATTATTTTGAAAGGTTCAAACCCTCATAGATAAAATATTTTCTTTGCTAACAACTAATAGTTTTACGTATCACTTTGTATACAATTTCAAATGTTTTTGTGGTCACAATAACATTGGGAGAACAGTTAGTTCACTCAAAACTAAAGTCCAAGAACACCCTCCAAGAGAGGTTGTCAGGTTTGTGACTGAGCAACAAGATCGATAAATTTTTGGTGATTGACGTGGGGCATGTTCCATTGCGGATCAGTTGATTAAATGTGGTCGTCTATTCGAAACCAGTTGTCTTTGAATATTGTACGAAAAAATAAGATGCATTATGGCGATTTATCAGGGCTTCAAGCACAATGAATGTTTAATCCAATTTCATGTATTCATAAACGACTTATTTTCACTCTATAACAGGCCCAAAAGCGCGAGGAATCAAGTATTCAATTCAATTTAGCATTATTCACGTAGCAATTTTGAATCACTTAATCGACTTTCCTAAAATTTTGTGAATATTCTATTCAACATTTATTTGCATGTGTGCAGAAAGTGCGAAATGTATTTCATGGATTCATCAAGCAAAAAATATCTCCCCCTCTTATGTAAATTATGTAGGGAGCCCAATGGCTTTCAATTTCAAAGTGATTTTGAGAATGGGTTTGGAAATAATCATGAATCGGAACAAAAAAAATGAGAACAAAATTCAATCCACCACTCCTGATAAAATGGTTTAGCTATACACTCAAGGTATCAATGATTACACCAGTAACCGATTGAGAGCTAAAAAATAATATAGGTTGTCAATATTGAATTATAGCACAAATATACAGATATTCTACTCTCAAATTGCAGACGCACAAGCTTACAAAAGAGCTATGTATTCAACATAACTATGTCTGCTTCAAAAACAGGAAACTAATTGTGCATACATATTCCAGTGATGCGCACTAACCAATGCAAAATCATTTAGTTACTCCTGCGACATTCGTAAACTAATACACATGGTGTGACTCAGAAAGGTGAACGTTATTATGCAAAACCGTCATTGAATAGAATAAAAAGAAATGATTTAACCAATAACTACAGATATGAACTTTACTTCAGTTGCACTTGCTTTCTTGTTTTCAATGATAATGTTACTTTCAGAATTATGTATTACCCATCTATATCAATGATGTATTTGAATGCATCTTAAATTTAAAGTTGTTTGGATAAGATTTTACTAAATAATCAATCAACCTTGAATCCGCTTTTTCCTTCGCTGAGTTTCTAAATTTTGTTTTGTTGGTCAGATTGTGTCGTTTATAAAAAAATCAATGGCATAATTATTGCTACCACTGGAAGATTATTATTGGTAATATCACGATTTTTATTTTCTTTACGTCGACCACACGATAACTCATCAGACTCATCCTCTGTATTTACAAATATTACTAATTCTTTGACAATATTATATTCAGTTATTTTGGTCCTAACGGAAATTTTTGCAGAATTTTTTAGCCTTAATAATGTGTACCCGAAAAGAAAACTTTCCAGGTTCTCATTGTGTCTCGGTGATTTATACGAACTTTGATCGTGAATGGGAAAAAATTCTTATTTTTCTATTTGTTGTGGAAAGATTCGTACATAACAGTATTCACCACATACAATTGCACTTCTACATATTCGAGAGAATAACATTAAATTTTTACCTCCATTCATTTTCAATCACAATGCGACGAGGTGGAAGAAGTAAGCACGCACGAAAGTATACTTAACTGATGAATCAATGAATGTACTGCTCACAAGTGTTTTTGTACGATTCTGTAGTTTAGACCCCGTTAGATAACTATTTCGTTTATCTTTTTTATTGAAATATGAACATTTTACCGAGAGAATTTGAAGGTTTACGAACCTACATGGAGTGATATCAACAACCACCTCAGACAGCAGGTACGCGTTTGACCCTTTCACA
>CAXIVU010000273.1:0-20764 GCA_964035795.1 Pterobdella sp. o SKG-2022 | reverse complement strand
GCTAACAGTCGACTATCAGACTTGGAAAAGTATTATTGTTATTGATAGGAAGTTATCATGATGCTTCAAATGAATGATGAAATTTATTAACACGCAAATTTTCATGGCATATTATATTGTCGGGGTTTTCTTTTGAGTTAACAAGTGAGGATCACTAGATATTTTTACAGTCCAAAGGCACTTTGATCGATATGTATCCCCATGAACAATGGATAAGATGTTACATTTTGTTAGCTTATATATCAAAGTTTGTTTTGGTGATATTTTGTGTATGATCAGTGCGAACACATCCAACAAACGGATAACTAATCAACACCCTTCCTCTTTAAACACATCTTCATGCACAAAGCAGTTCAGTTTAGAATCGGTTTAGGATCACCCGTCATACATTTATACCATTTGAACATCAACTATACAACACTGTCATACCTGTTATTGTATAGTTTAATTACTTCAATCTTCAATGTTAAAGAAATTTTCAGAGACCTTTGAGCACATTTGAATTTCTATCTATATGGTCACATTAAAAACGTAGATAGGTCGATAAATATACAAATTAGGGTTTATTTGTTCGAGAGTTTCCTAATGCATAGTGATAACCTAAACTGAACGAAAATATTTTGGCCCGATTCCATTTTTGAAAAACCATATTAATTATGGAAATGCACATATTATCAAGTGATTTCGAATTACTGTTCACGCAACATCGCGTGGAAACATTAGTGAAGATGTTTACACCACTACATCTGAGGAATGCGGTTCAACATATTCCCTAAAAATACGCGCTACCCGAAATAAGACTAACGGAAATATAGCAAAGGACTTTTGATGCTTGATAGAACAAAACTGTGCGGTATACGAGTTTACATTATAACAAAGCGAAAATATTTAGTTGTGGTTTATATCAACACCAATATGAGACACATATTACTAGCATCAACAGGAGAAATATGATGTTTACTCCACGCGTTTAACACAACCGAAACCTCGAGGATCATATGGGGTGCAATGCAGAACGGAAACAAGGGTTGATAAAATGTATTGGGAGAAAACGATTGAGCAATGAATTTGGGGAACAATTAATTGTGTACTAAGTTCAAGTTGTCATTGTCAAGTAACGATTGAAAGAAATAAAATATCTTTCGAATTCCCACTCAAATTTGACAACCTAAATGACATGACCTAGAAAATTTGAGTTTATGGACATCTAAGTGCAGTTCCATTCAACGCACAAAATGAATCCTTCTCATTAGCGAAAGACATGTAAGTAGGGGTTAAATAGAGAAAAACTGCCTTTAGAATTTTGAAGCACAAATATCAAAGACGTTGATCCGACTGGGCATAAGATATCCTTAATTGTATGACCACACATTATTGAGCTTTGATGTTGCACCAGATTTCCAAATAAGTATTCAAAATTCCATCAGGTTGCAGTATTTTGTAAAAACAATATACATGCCTTAGTTGCACGTTCAAATTCAATGGCTAAACAAATTTATAGATTGTGGATGTACAGTTTCATGACAGTTCACTTTTGACAAAAGGAAACCTATAAAGTTCGTCGTTTCAATATGCATGTGAGACCATTGACAGAAAATGAATAATGAACTGATAATACAGCATGGAAAACACAGATATTCAATCATGAATCATGCACGTCCTTCCATAGAATGGGCATGTTCACCTCCAAAGTAACGTGCGAACTACATTCTACTCCATGTTGACACTGTCGTTATACTCTGGATTTAATCCAACTATTGAAAACGTCATACAAATTATTGAACAGAAAATCGCGACAAACATTGGAACAATTGGATAACGTCAACATTTTCCCACAAAACATAATTGTTGTCGATATGAAATGTTTGGTAAGATTTGATGGAAAAATAGAAAATGTACAATGACCAAGTCATGCTAACTTCATGAGTTTGTATTTGAGAATATCGTGCTTAGCATCATAATTTTCTATTCTATCTTCATTCGCGTTGTTTCGGTTCCCAATTTGAATAAAAACCACTCCAATTTCTTTGATTTATTTTGGAAATTAGATTAGTCTCAAACCACCTATATATATTATTGTGATTTTTATTGGTTTTAAGGCTAATTGACTGAATTTGAAACTTTTGATTCTTGTGATGAATAAGCTTGAATTAACGAAATCGACATATTCACGAATTTGAGCTAGAATTTTACTGGCGTGCCCACCTTGGAGTCTGGCATGATAAAAGTGTTAGTTAGAGAGAATAAGATCGTATGAATTTTAATTTCTCACTTCCAAATTGATGACGCGAAAATGTAGATAATATTCAATTCAATTTTATCTGTGCCTTATGATGAAGGATAATCATACGTATTTTAAATGTTTCAATACGTCAAAGCACAAAATGATGTCAACCTAGAAATCACCAGGGGAACACGCAGCAGGATTAAACTTGACGGAATCCACGTAGCCGGTGTTCAGTGAAATGTGATGGAGATTCCGAGTTTAAACAAAACGCTGCTGAGTTAACTGCGCTCCTTGTGATATTTTCATTGAGTCGATAATTCCAACACAAACTTTTAATACCAAATCTGTAACGCATTTAAAGGTAATATGTAGTGAAATCAATTTGTCAGGCTTCCATAATCCCGTTTAACTCTTGCTGATTATACTTCCCGGCTTAAAAAAATGAAGAAAAATTATATAAGAAAGCGATTTCTCAAGGAATATATATTCAGGGAAAAATATTTGTCCATCAAAAATATTCGCCAAAAATTACTCACCCAGGTTGGTATATAGTACCGCCCACATGGTGCATGCCAATTCCTTGCTGAAGGAATTAAAGTTTTGCCTCATCATCGCCCTAAACGAATCAATTAAAAACAAACGTACTAAGGAAAGTGTCAAAAAGACTTGGTTGATTAACCATTCGTTAATCATGTCAAAAATGAATAAATAATCAGTATAGGATGAACTAATATGTATCCTTACCGAGTAGTGTTAGATCAAATCACGGATACATAGTAGTGGTAATTCATTCGTCAGTTTCACAGATCAGGAGAGACATAGAACATAATGAAAAGACAGATAGGCGTGGTTGGTTACCAAGTTAACTGAATCACAGCACATAGGTGATTGACTCACACAAACTTGTTAGACGAGACCATACTAATAGTCAAATGTCTGTTATATCACATTTTTATCAACGTTACATAGGCTGCGAATTTGATTTCATCGCGTAGGCTAGATAGAAATAGAAATTCAATCAGTAATGTGAATATTGTAGTCAATAACGAGATATTTCGTGCATATTCTCTTCAAAACTAATATTAAGGAATTAAAGAAAAATATGATTGAGGAAAGGAAGTTAATCATTTTATATTTTGTAAACGATCCCGAATTAGTCATTGAAAATATGCGGTTTAGCGAACTAGCTGTTTTTCAGTGTTTCATAATCAGGCCAGTTACAACACGTTTATATTATCTAATGTTACTAGGACGATGAGTATAAATTAAAACCACAAAATTTGACAATAACCACATGATGGATTCATCAAAAACATTTAAAAACTGCGACTAGAAAATAATTCATTGACCGTATCGTCAACTACATAATATTGTTATTTGGGTTAACAGGGAATTTGAATGGAGGGTGGGATGTGGGCCAAGGAAGTTTCAAAACCTGGATAAACTGTTTCTGGTCACACAAAAGTTGGTCAAACAATCGAATCCCCTGCTTCTGTAATTGTGAGATTTTGATGACGAATGAACTCAGGTTGATTCCACCGAACTATGTAAATAGGTCGGAAAGCTTAGGTTGGTTGAACTGAGTGATTTGTGTCAACTAAGTGGGTACAAACCGAACCAGTAATAGATTTGATCACCACACTCCCAAGCAATGCCGGATGGTATTCAAGAATTCGCTCAGATATACATGTGGTTGTGCGACCGAGCTAACAAGCTCCAAAAGTGCATGTAAATCAATCGACACAATATAGAGCTGCAGAATCAGACATTTCATTTTTAAGACGAAGACGAAGCAATTGACTAGATGTGAAGTGCATTCAAACCTCATCTGCATACAACGTGTTCCTAACCGCGTAAGTTATTTGTAGAGATGAAAAATGAGTAATTTGAATCAAGGATCTCCATTGGCCAATTTTTGGAAGTGGAGGAACCAATTTCTACAACGTTTATCTTATGACTTTATGGTTAAAAAGCTAGATGTTTCTTCTTAGTTTAGAAGTATTATGAAACAAATGGTTGTAACATGAAAGTTTTCGATCAGGGCTCGGTTGCGAAGTGTATTTCAACCTTATGTTTCCAGAAATTATGAAAAATGCTGTAAAAGTTTTTCTGAAACACCTCTAAAATTGTCAACACGTCCAATGAAAAATAAAGGAAACACGTGAAGTTAACTAAAAAATGTCGGAACGCATATCATAACTGGAATCTTTGAAACGAGCTGATTTATGGATAAAAATACAATTTGTAGACTAAGGTGGAAAACCATTGGAATAAGTGCTTTTGGTCTAATAATGCAACAGGTGCTCACTGCTTTCCGCGAAAAGTCCAAAATTTCATATTCCTGAAGAAAAAAATCATGAAACTTCATTCACAAGCTTGGAAATATATTGAACCTAGTATACGGTTAGATTTTTGTAAGATATTTTTGAGTAATACCAATTTTATTGACGACAAGGCAAGTTCATAAATTGCGTTGCTTGGGTACAAGAGATGGAAAACGTCACTGTGGACTCCGAATGTAACGGTCAGAATTCTTCTTGACCGAGTCATTCAACTTTACTGTCTCAGATAAGGCAATTATTCCTTGAATTTTTCCAAACTTCCAACTAGCTGAGTCATTCCTCGATATGTTGAAAACTATTCTCATCACCGGTGTTCAGGAGAAGATATCAAGAAGGCACGTGAGGTCATGGTTACAGTAAGACGGTGCACCATCACATCATGTCAAAGGTATGGCAGTGTTCCTGAACCATATTTTTGCTAGCAAAGGGTAGGTGGATATGGCCTCAATAACTTGCCTCATAGGTTGTCACAATTAATTCAATAAGGTTTTGTTTTGGTGAACATAAGACAAGTTTATCTGAAACAATCCAAAAAAAATTGACGCGGATAAATGAAAATATAATTATGACTGCACATTGAATACGGTATTTTCTCAACAAAATATATTTGTAATTCGTTGCAAACAAAATTATGGTCGGTATATTTGAACACTTTCTATGATGTATGCGCTTTATTCACTTTTATTCATGTGGGAAAGATTGTGCTTGCCTGAATTATTCAAAGTTCGTCCTAATGATACCAGTGGATTTGAAAAAGGTGTTTATGGTCAGTTAAATTCATAAATCCCAAATTGTCCATTGAATAATGCAGTAATGAAGGCATTATTGCAAATTAGTCCCGCATCACTTTCATGCTGACAAAACGATTTGCTGTTATTCGGGTGGAATTATACTTCTAAGTAAAGCTTCAATTCCTTTATTGCAAATAAATGCGAATACTTTTTATGGAACACCTAGATTTTCCGACTGTCCAAGTTGAATATGTGGAACATTGGCAAGTATGTTGTCACGATTTAGGTAGAGTTTCTTCGAAATCAGTCCATGAATGCAATCGAACACCATGCCCTCTATCACTTCAACAAACCAACTATCAACTGTGCACAAAAATTTACGGTCAACTATACTGATCACCGAATCAGATTTTGTTTTATCTCAATATAGCTTTTCGTATCGATCATAGATAATTAAACTTTTGGCAAGCGAGTTAAGTTGCAGCCTACAGTTTGCATCTGATTCCATCAAAGAAACCTCTGCTTTGAGTGAGAAATTATCATCTTGTCGGCGACCTAACTGACTGCTATTTGTACCTCAAAGAACGATAAATCAATTTGGTTGGGTAACCATTTGGTACGAATTTGCCGCAAGAATGTTCCAAGTTATCGATAATGACCTCTAAGGAACAGTTTGTTAACATTCGTAGGCTGGTTTATGAGAAATCGCAGAGAAACAAAAATGAACACTAGGCAGTTCAGAAAAATCAATAGGAAAACGACTTTCTGTATTTC
Organism: Pterobdella sp. o SKG-2022; assembly: GCA_964035795.1. Classification (NCBI taxonomy): domain Eukaryota; kingdom Metazoa; phylum Annelida; class Clitellata; order Hirudinida; family Piscicolidae; genus Pterobdella; species Pterobdella occidentalis. The sequence continues at coordinate 14,690 of CAXIVU010000273.1, read as the reverse complement.
AACCTGTAGAAAGACATATTGCATTAAATTTACCAATCCTGAAACGCTCACAAAGGTTGAGATTGGAGTGACAGGGAATAAAAAGGTTTAAGTTCCTATGCAAAAATGTTAATTTCATTTCAATATTCTCACCCGGTGAGAGAAATTTTGTTGGTTAAATTATTGTTGAAGTGTATGCGATTTGTTTAAGTGCCACAAGGACGTTAGCATTTACAAACGTTGTTTATGGATCCTTACACAGGAGTAACGATGAAACCGTTTATCTTGATTACTGGTTTGAATCAATAGACTGGCAAACTCAACCATATTCTGAACATAAAATTGGCTATTCAGTCGTAACATTTCAAGTGGCTTGAGTAAGCCTCTCATAAGGTCATTATCAGGTGAGTTCCCATGTAAACGATCAGATGCCGCAGAACATCATTTACGTGTATCCTTAAAAGAGGCAGCTAACATCTACCAGCCTCACCGCGCGTGGTATTCCATGAATGAGATTGCTAATTTGCTTTCAATACTTAATGAAGAAAGTGTTTACTGCATTTTATAAAAACCAACTCCTTATGTACCTGCAATACGTTGTACAGTCAATGCAGGTAAATTTATATAGGTTATCTATTTACTTGTTGAGAGGAAGGGTGAGCTTTTTCTGCTTAAGTCGAATAACAAGGTGTCCGTTTGAAGTTGACAACATAGTTTCCATGCTGGTCATATCGGATTGATATTACTTTCCACAAAACTTATCCTAGTAGCATGCTCAACCGCAGGTCATAGTGAAATTAAGTTTATTGGATTGGATAATGTAACAGTAAGCTAATTTAGCACACTATCCATCTATAAATGTGATTCAGCAGACAAAACTTGAGTTAAATTTGATCTTCATACCAACTTTTCAAAATAATGATTAAATTACTTCTTGCAAGCAAACCATTAATACCAGCTCACTGCTCATTGATCGGATGTTAAAGTATCCACACGTTATGGGTTTTTGGATGACAAAATCAAGCGTCTACAAACAGCAGGTTAATCAATCCATCGCAAAGACACTAAACACTTTTATTTTGGCGAAGGTGCTCGTAGTATGTGTTCATCCATACGCTCATTAAAACAGTATTCGAATTTCTTCGTGAACAGTACCGTGTAGAATATAATTTTTCATTCATGTTGGTTTTTCCGTCGTAATTTTCCACAGTTAGAGCAACTTTCTAGCTCTGCAAAAAGATTGTCCGTTCTCTTTATCTCTCTAAACCATCAGTAATATTTGAAAAACGAGTTTCGCTATAGTTTTAAATTTATTAAACTTTGGTAACTCACATTTCCATGAATTATCTCGGGCCTCAATAAATCAAAAGGCAGGAATTCAACACGAGCAATATATTCTGTACAGATTTTACCCCATGCTGGACAGCATTCCTTGTTCTTAGTATATCGTTTCCCTCAAAGCATAAAAACTCGTAGTTTGTGCGGCTCGGTCATCTGAATCCTGTGTAAAACCAAATCAGCATTCTTCATAGTTGACAGCTATCTTTCCGTTACAAAATGTCTGCGGCATATATCAAAATAATTTATTTCTGAACGTTAGGCTATTGCAATTCGTCATCGTTAACATATCACGACAAACATAAAAACGAGATTTTTCCAGGGTATATTGAAATATTCAACTCAAACCTTTTTGGCAGTATGCAAACGCAAATACGAAAAACAGGTGAATCGCATCGTTTGTAGGAATCGAGGTTGAGTCATGCTTAGAGCATGTAATGTGCATTCGTGTCAAACTAACAATAACAATAAGTTACTGGTAACGTTCACTTGACACATTAGCAAAATTCATGGAAACTATGACACTTGGCACAGCCTGCGACTGTTAGTTTGTAGAAGTTTCTTCACATGTAAAGTGATTCATTCGGGATAGACTAAACACTAACATTAGAATCGAGCAAATCACAGTTAGAAATATTAAGGGTGAAATGGGGAAAATAGTGGAAGATTTAGAACACAAACCATTCATACACTCAATGCAAAAGCATCAAAAACAGACTCGACTTCAAATGACAATTGAACGTAATCCGATAGAACGTGCCTATCCCAATAAGTGGCTCTGTTGAAGCTGTTTCAGCTGTGTAGTGTAAATTAACTGCCTCATTGGTCTACCTCCATGTATATCGAGTAATTTGCTTGCTCCTGTGGTGTGCAAGACATTGGTCTAACATTCCGTCAGTTGACTGAGCGCCTGACTCAGCACTATGTCTTCTTGAGGGAGAGTGTAGTCATAAGAAACTCCATTTGGAAAACTACGGTGGATTCCGAAAATATGAACCTTTCCAGATCAGCAATCAAACTAATTTAGGGAACAAACACAAATGTGCCAAAAACCGTAGGAATAAAGCATTCAGCCGTTGTTTAGCCCATTGCGATTAGACTCTCGAATACTGAGTTGTACATAAAGAAGAATCTCATGAAGGATGTTTTCTCTATCTGGCCCCGTTGACTTGGTTTATTTATTGATTTGTTTTCTTTCCTCTTAATTGGTTTGAATCATCCCTTTTCAAAAAATCACCACACTAACTTGGTGCTAATTTGCTTCATATCATTATTATTAGTATTATTATTATCAATAATATCAACATTATTATTATCATTTCAATGATCATTGGGATTATAATGCTTATTATTACTATTCGAAGAATTTTTATTTAAGTTGACTGGACTTGTGTTTAACATTCAATGTATTGTTTCCGGATAGTCGTTTCAGTGTTCATTGCAAGAAACTAATATTTACCAGCCTAATGCTTATTGACGCGATTTGAGAAAATCTTAAGTTTTTAGTTTCTTGAATCGTACAATTAGGTGAAATATGCAACGTAAAAATCATGACTCTAAAAACAATCTCACGTTGATCATCCATTCAAAAGACGGTTAACTTGTTCATGTTGACATATGCGCACTCATTATGTGTATTCATCCGTTTGCTCTTCAAAAGCAAATTCTGTTCTTCCCATCGCCAAACTTTGTGTATTAAGCTCCATTAAATTTCAGTTCAAAACAGGTTCAGAAACAATTTGAAATGCGTCAATATCTGCAAATTCAGGTCCCAATAAATGGCTTAATATCCAGTGATAACCCACTGGAGTTCCGTCATCGTCAAGATATGAGAACATAGATGGGGATCCATTAATTCAAGTGGTCATGAAGATTTTAACTCAATCATCTTATGTTCCTTTGAATAGACTGGCCACTCCTCAAATTTGGTTCACCTAAAAGATGCTCATTGTTTTGTGTTTTCTTTCACTATAACTGGATAAACTACCATTCTGATGATGTACCACCAAAAAATTTTCGAAGATTATTAGGGCTCAAAATTTTTGGGACGTTGGATTAAGTGAAATTTTACTTGAATAAAAGGTTATGTGCTTTTCAGCCATCAGGCCAGGAACTATGGTCTTTCAAATGTCTTTGCTCTGTTCAGTAGGCGTTAAAATCCCCATAAATTATTACAAAATATTAATTCTATAAATCATACATGGAAACAATATACTCATTCTATTCTACTAGATCTAAGTGGACTTTGATTTTCATTCTGAAGATAATATTATGAGAGTCAAGTTGTACAAACATTCAGACTTGTTTTATTTTTCATCCAGGTTTTAGCGGATTCGTTACAGGAACCGAATGTTATTTCGCTCCGTTTTACTGCATTGCAATCTATACATTATTCGTTTTTCATTTATTTATTTATTTATTTATTCTTCATTGATTATTTCATTCAAAATGTTTGGCTAAATAGTCACTCATTTGATGTGTCATTATTTATCCTTTATCAAACATTAAAATCCTAAAGAAAAAAATCAATAGATTGAGATACGACAACCCGGGTGACCATTTCATCCACTGTTGACCGAAACTAGGCCTCAGGAATTCTGTGACTACTTTTGCACCATGTGGTGGTGCACCATATTGCTAAGACTACGCTCTCAAACACCTTTCACATGGCATGACTCGAAATTAGGTGATTAGAAAATTTCTCAACATATTCACGCATGATTCAGAAAATTCGAAGGAATCTGACCAGTCACATTCAACGTGCACACGTAAGGCCCAACGATACGGTTGGGGATTCCGGTGCTTACGACTAGATTCGGACTATATTTTGTACAGTTTTCCACAATAACGTCTCTGATTTTCTATGTCCTAGTAACGCAATTTGTGAACATTCCGATTTAGATAAAATATACTTCCACCACTGAAAATGCCAACTCTTATATAGGCTCTATTCAGAAATATTTTACGAAAATTCAAACGTGTATTGGGATCATTACGTCTCAAAAGCTGTAAGTGAGATTCTTTATAAATTTTCAATCCCTTCTCTTTGACAATATGAATGACTGAAATTTTTGATGAAAACATTGAGCATCCGATTGCCGCACACATTTCTTTGGGCTTTCTCTACTTACATTTATAACGTCATAAACGTTGATATCTCCATCGCTAATTACAAAATATGAATTTTATAAATCACCAATGGCAAGAATATAATTATTCTACTTTACTGAGGATGATATTATGGACTTTAGGGTAAACAAAAATTTTAATCCATCCTCTGCGTTTTAAAGAATCAACATATTTGAATTTATTCTATATTTCATCCAGGTTTTAACTGATTTCGTTTAAGAATTGCACTTAATTTCGTCCGGTAATCTAATACAGGGCCATCGATTTATCATTTATCATATATTTAAATGTCATTCACCGATTTTTATTAAGAACTCTGCTGAAAAGTTACCCGTTCGATCTATCGTTATTCTTCTCTTCATAGAACAATTACAGTTCACCAATCATTTCTGTCCCATATCGATTTTGCCACTTCCTCGATTCCTTGTTAGATCGCTACGAATAATCCATGCATATCCTCAACATGACATGAGTTGGAATCCCTCAACCGACTGAAAAATTCACCTGTTCTAATACTTGTGGTCTACTCAGGAGTAAATACGTGCTGCATTCCGAGTAGACTAAGGCAGATAGTGCTGGGACACTTTATATGTTCATTTTGACAAAAAATAATAAATATTATAAATGGAACAAATTAATGATTTATTGTACTTCTCAAGCTTTTCAATACTTCTAGGCATTGAGTGCAACAGTTGTTGTGACAAATGCACTCATGCGAAAGGGTTCTCATCCGACCACATGTTAAATTGCATGTTGTCGCATCAAAATTAGTCTCTCAGGTGAGCAAATTTTAAGCGTTCATAGAATGATTACAGTCCGGTTTTCAAGACGGTGAGTTGGGCAATTCGATGCATCCTAAAAGAAACCATCTCCGGGAGAGTTTTGAAGTGTTGCTCGAAGCGTCATCCTTCTGGAAATGACTTATTACTCTCGTCTATTCCATATGGAAGATAGAAGTTGCCAGTTTGGTGTACAGGCATATATAAAAGTTATTTTTATCACTTATAAACACTAGTGCCTAAACCCTTACATGGGCCTTGATCATTGTTCTTTTACAAAATCCATTTTCTCCCTTCACTGCGATCATGAAAGTAGCTATTCCAGACATCAGGATCATCCAGGTTGAATTACTTTTGATCACTATTTATGTATTCATGTGACTTGTTGCTCATTCTTCATTTTCTCCCTACATTCCCCATATAATGTTAGGTTGACCTACCCAGAAATTTCTGCAATGTTCGGACTTATATAACTACCACCAGATTTGTGTATTTTGATTCGTATCATCTTCATTGTTACTATTATTAATATTATTATTGCTGTTGTCGTGATAGCGATTTGCTGGTGGAAGTTGACCAGAAGTAATATTTTACATGACATTCCGGGAATGATAATAACATCGTAAGAGACCATAGCATGTGAGTGACTATCGTACATTATAACATGAAATTATGGATTAATTAATAATTTTAGTTAACCATCAATTGACGTAATTCATAGGAGAAGTTAGAACCATTTCCCCATGAGTAGTTTCCTCTGTTTTCAAATCGGTCGTTCCACACATCCTTTTAATAAAGCAGTAAGGATATATATCAGACAATTATTTTCTCATGCTCCCTCGTTAACTAATCTCCTTAAAGTCGTCTTGAAAACTGTGTAGATTTGAAAACCATATTGCAAAATCACTATGAAAATTAGTTCTTGGTGTTATTATCAGGGACAGTAAATATATCAGTGAAGTACTTATTCAGTGTTAGGCAGCGTTTTGTGTCATCATTCCATTCAGTGAAAATCTGATTATTTTCAACTGGGGAATCACATTTCATCTATCGGAGATTCGTAAACAGACATTTGAAAGGTATACCCCAAAGATCACTCACAACTGACAGTATCAATCCATCAGTGATATATACATCTCCATCAACCTTTGATAAAACTATAATGGCTAATAGTATCACCGAGATGCAAAAAATATGCTGCATTCATGCCAGGGCAGGTAATATCCGGTTAATAATTGAAAAATGCTTATCACCTGTTGAATGGAAATTGATTTAGGATTGCGTGATCAAGAGCATTCCTCGGTTGATATTAGTATGTTTGTTTTAAGGTGAATCGTCATTCTGGGATTTTTCTGAATAAATTTCCATGTGGACAAGCATCTTTCAGTTGTTTGGATAGTGCTTCACAGTCTCTGAATTACCGCACCTATTAATTAAGCCAAAAGTGCCCATTTTCAAGATGTCATTTTATTCTTTTTAAAATTAAGTAAACATACTTCAAAGAAACAAGAGAATTACTTTTTCGAGTCTTTGGTCTGTTGTGAGATGCCTACATGTCTTTTATAGTGCTCTTTACAAAGAACAAACAACAATAAATCAAATGCTTTCTCACTAGAAATAACAGAGGCTAAATTATGGAACGTGTGGTATTGAAAAATGTCTTTTCATTTGAGCTTTACACAATATTTAGTTACACCATATATATAAGTAACACAAATCCCGCTTTGTTAGACTAATCAAGATTGGATACTCATGACAATTCTTGAGCAAGTCAGTTGTTTATATTATTGTGACTACTTAAATACAAAGTAATTATATTCACAATTATATCGCTGTTGTTGAATTGATGAAATCTGAAAATGCAATGAACGGTTGACAGAGAGAGTTGATTTTCCCGGAAGTATGTAAACCAAGAACTTATTCAGATATCTAATTCGAAATGGCCACATGAATGTTTAAGAACAACAATGGGCAGGCCTCACCTGATGTATTGATTGACCTTAGAATTATGACACTTGTTATGCATCTCACAAACAGTTTGAACATTAACGAGCTGAAAACATTGCAGTGCGTAGACTATTATCTGAGTTTTATTCGATCAACCCATCACTCATCACAGGAGGAACAGAAAGATTCAGGATTGAAATGTTTCTGCCAGACAGATGATGTCCGACAAGAGGGAAGTCAAGACATGGGTACTTTAGCATTGGATATACATTCCGCATACCCTGAGACGCGCTTTTTGTCGTTTGTGCATGCTCTCCTTCAAATATTTCAGTTTATTTGATGTGATATTATTCAGTGTGAGCTTTCATCTTTGGTTGCTTGATACAGATGTGCGTTTCCCGGTAAAAAACAAAAATACCTCATTATTTCCCATAGAATCTGAAGTGTGAGTGCATGCTAGTCACTTATTAGGATTTTAAACGGTTATGTAACCAAGCTCTGATAAATTAAAGTGTGTATATAAATATTTTCATGCTGGAAAACATGTTTCCATTATTGACTGTTTAATGATAAAAATAATATGATACAATTTTCCCGTGTGTCATTAGAACAATAGCTTATACGGTTTTTTCACCACATCAAAATCCAGCCCCTGTTATTACTGAATAGTGACCATGACTTCTGGATGCTAGATATTGTTGCTATACGCAAACATGGTGTCAGTATTCTGAAAAACCATCCGGCGCATTCAAGTTAGACCTATAATCACAGAAGACTGCACAGACCTACTGGTCCGTCCATGTGAGGTATTTATCAGTCATGAATGGTCTTTCTGTGAGATGAAATTCGGTCAATTGGGAGAATATCAAAAGTTTCAAATGTTTACCTTTAGTTAGTAAGTAGGTTGTTTTATTCATTCGCGATGGTAAACTCCAGTTGAACTATCGGCAGTTAATGATTGTCGATTATTGAGTTTAGTGTCACAATAAATAAGTCGTCTGCGTCGGGGATGCTTTCTGGCGGTTCCGTAAGATTTATCTGACTTAGTTGAGCCTGAGTCTTCAATAAAAGTTTACAGTGAATTTTTCTCTGTCCCCGTTTCATCTGCTGGGTACAACCACTTCGCATACCAGACCTGTCTACCATGAATAAGTAGATTGGCGTGAAACAAACATTATTTCTTAGCTTACCTAAGGAGCTTTATACAGGTCAACAGACACAGTGACGAAAACATTATGCACGAATGATCAGTGATACTCAAAAACTGGTTGGATCCTGGGGTCAACCATTCTAAGACCGAAAATCGTGAACGTCGAGTTGGTTACTTTTCCAAACTTTTTCACAAATCCGTTTTGTCAAGTATAACCTAACCCAGGAATTGTTGTGTCTTTTGAATAACATTCCAATTTCGGTTTGAGTATGATGCTACATGTCTGTGGTAAGAACAGCAATTAGGCATTATATAACATCAAGGTGTAGTTCAAATTCACGGAACAATTATCTGACTTTTCAACTTTCGTTGAACTTTTCGTGGTTTTGTAACAATAACTTAATGAGAGTCAATGCTTTCACTTACATATTGATTCCGTTTTTCCGCTTTAATATCATGCACAAAATGTTCATCCAATACGATAATAACTGAAATTCTATGTCAATACGTCAATCGACATCCTTCAGATGCAGTTTGGATAGCTGCTTATTCGGATTAACTTACAAGGAAAACCGCTATGCTCTACAGATGTCATGATTTGAAAATTTTTGGGTATATTAGAGGCATGTCAAGTATTCATGAAATCAGTCACAATTGTGGTTCAATAATCCATGGTCGTTTGGTTAAAATAATTGCAAAAGGAACGTCAAATTCAACATTTACACTGGATATCAATTCATTTTCTTCACCTTACATAATAGAATCAAGTCGAAAAGTTCACATGAAACTGAAGGAAAAATGCAGCTATTTGCTATGCCTGAAGCACATAACATTATATCAAATTAATCTTCGCATTCCGCCTTTACAATGTGGGAAAGAAAAATTCTGTTTATTTTCACTAATGATTTATCGAAATTCATTTATTTTGTGATTAATTGTGGCCTATTCAGAGCTTAATGGACAAAGTGAAAAGTTTATGTCACCTCCAAAATTGACTCGATGCATGGAAAAACTAATTTATCACCGTAAGAATTTCGCTTTGTTTAAAATGCATTAAATTTCATGGTTGAGGAGGTGTCTAAAATGGTTGGATTTACGTTAGTTGAAAAGTCATTTTAGCATTCACAGTGAACAAATGAGAAAACTAAAGAGCACTATTCAAGTAAACCAAATCAATAGCACAGCCAGTCCGTTTAAAGATCCTATGGGAGTTGCCTTTAGCTCCTAATGCTAACTTGAAGCGATAAAGCCTTTTGTTTATATTCTTCCCTTACGTTTTCACAATAAGAGAATAAGAAAACATTGATGTTGGGAAATCAATTTTGTCCAAATGTTAAGTGGTTGCATTTTTCATTCTTTTAGTGATTCCGTCAAACTTTTTACCCTTATAAGGAACCATTATTACAAAACGGGATTTCTGACACACATGGAGTTGAACTGAAATTAAATAAACTACCTTTCCAAAAGGGTAAAGCTGTTAACGGACTTACTAAAAATAAAAAAACTATGCAGTTGGATTCGCTTCAGGCATTTGAATACCTGGAAGACAGTAATTTGCAATACCACAACATGGTGCAGTGCAGTAATCAGGGTAAATTGTTTGTGATCATAAACAACAAAGTTTAGTTGAAAGCTCACTAAGTACAATCTTGTGCATCACCCTACAATTTCAGAACACAGAATTGATAATAAGATGCTCATTTGAATATTGAAATTTTCAGAGGAACTTCAATTAAAAACTGCCGAAAACAAAATCTGTCACCTACAAAACAGTAACATCATCAGCGCCTGGAGATACTCAAAGCTTGACATCACGAACTCGCGCAATCATTCTGTTCATCGATAGCAGCAAATTGATGCTCTGCCCATGAACATTTGACAGTCGTAGGATAGGAGCGTGAGAACACAGCCAATGCGTCCATGTTTGGAACTCGGGTCCGGTGTTATCCGCATCGGATTAGTCCAAACCAAATCACGGTAGGTGAGGATTAGAGAGCACCAATATTCGTGTATCATGTATCATGCGAGCCTCAGAGTCACGTGAAGTTGAAATTTCTTCTCAAGTAAGATTATGAGGTTGGCCGAACCAAGCCAATCCAGTGTAGGAATTTAGAAACCAACGAAAATAGCAGTCTTTGAGTGTTTTCCTTTACCTTGACTATGCAGCACACCCATGGAACATTAGACACCTCCTCCGACTGTTAGTTATTAGATGTTTGTTCACATAAAAAGAGATTTCCATGTGATAGACGAAGCTTCAATGTGAGAAATTTGTGTTCAAATCTGCAATGAAGGGTTCTGTACACACAAAAAGTTATTTTGAATGCTTACTAGTTGTATGAAAGATTGTGCTCACTCGAAGAAGAATCACATCCATAACCATGATATCCATGAAATCGCATTTATCTATCACAAACCTTGGGTTCATGTTAATATCAAACTAACAAACAATTGCTGAAGTGGGAAAAATCAATACTGATAAGCGGACTTTAACTGTTCTATAAACGGAAGAATAAGTGTAAAGTTTTACAGGTACACAATGGATTACAGAACCGGAAAAAATGCAGTTTCCGATATCAAATCTATCTAAAGCTGAGTAAAATACCAAATGTATTTAAATAAATTTCTTAATATAAAACAGAGGGAATTAATTCGCGTGTTTGTATTAGCTTAAGCATATGATACTGTCTTCTGATGAAACCTTCTATTACGCTTATTGATAGGGTCAATTTCATAAATGAGTTCCTCTTCACTTTTGATTTATAGGATGGTTGTTCAAGTGCTCAAAGGACAAAGTAAAGGCGTGTATATCGCCTCATCGCTCATTCGATGTCTGGAAAACCTGATCTAGCAATATTGGAATTTTATTTTCAAACATATCTCTCAATGTTATGGCATAATTTTTTATGTGAGTGAAAGAAAAAGTAAAAATACACAGAATCAGTCTAGTAGACTAAATCAGGAGAGCAGCCAGTCCGTTTTGAGAATCGTACGAGGATGGAGTTGAATTATTTACTTTACCCTGGAAACATTTGGCCTCCATATTTTTCTCGGTATGTTGACGATGAAGGTACTCCAATGGGTTAAAAATCAGAAACAATAATTATTTACTGAAATATGATTTACCAAAAATTCAAGAATTCCAAACTCTAAACTCGGTTACCCAATTAAAACTGCTTGGAGTTAAAAACAGGAAGTTCAGAGACAGAAACAACAAAAAATATTTTTGACAGCTAAAAAGTTGCAAGAACTATGAAAAATGACCATGAGAAACCAGCATAATAGAGAAATTATATTCCACATGGTGGTCTTTACCAAGGTATTCGAATTCTGGTCTAATGAGGAAATTGATAAACACATAATGAACACAACTATGCTAAAATAAATCTGTTTATCGTCCATGTGATGGATTGAATAACATGATGTGTGGACAATTCAGTTTTACGGGGTAAATTTCCTCCGATTGAGTGATTCAAGCACCCATTATTTCGAGTATTTTCCCATCGCATCAGTAAGCATCAGTGAGCTGGTAGATATTTGTTGCTTGCAAGAATTGATTCAATCATGGTTTTGAGAAATAAGAATGAAGAACAACTTCAAATCTGGTTTAGTCAGATGAACTAGTTTTATAAATGAGTAGAATTCTCAATTCGCTTACTATTGCACTATGTATCTGAATAATCCGAATTCAAGTATGACATGGAACAAGCACTTCACAACTCAGCCACAAAGGCTCCTGACACGCGCAATTATAAGACTTGGTTCGAGTTAGAGAACGCTGATGACATCGTATGCACTTTGGAAACTTTTGCGGAAGCTCAGTCACTGTTAAATTCGTTGATTCATTCAGCGGCCCGTTATGGATTGATGTTTGCTCCTTCGAAATGCAAACAATGCTGTTCAACTGAACGGGACCTATACAACCTTTACTCTTGGAAGGTGAAGGGTTAGAGCAAGTGGATAAATTCACTTACTTAGGTAGCTGCATCAGTGCGAACGGAAGTGTTGAGGAAGAGATTTCTGCCAGAATCGCAAGAGCCCAAGCTGCTTTCCCGAAGTTGCGTCACCTCTGGCAACGTAGGGGTAACTCGCTCACCAACAAAGTTACAGTATATAGTGCTACTACCCACCCAACTCTCCTGTGCGGCTGTAAAACGTGGGTATTACGTTCAGAGGACGTACATCGTCTTCAAGTATTCGATCACAGATGTCTTCGCTCTATAAGGCATTTCTCCTGGAAACAATGATTAAGTAACAAAGATGTCCAACACCGTATATTCGGCGTTCAGAAACAATCTAGAATATTAGACCAAATAGTACTTAGCATTAGCATGCGATGGTTAGGACGTGTTCTCTGTATGCAAAACTCCAGGCTTCCTAGAAAATTCCTATTATCCGAACCGAAAATAGGCTGGAAACAATCACGCTGTGGTCAGGTTATGATATGGCATCGCAGAATGAAACAAGCCACTAGAAAGCAAGCTGCAGTAGGTCCGTGTCGCCTACCTGGTTGGGGACCAAGGGATTCAGCACACAAATGGCTGTCCACCCTCAAAGATATGGCTCGCGACCTGTGCCAGTTGCACTCATGCTGCAATTTTTTAATTGATTTACATGATTCGTAACTATCTTCGACCATCTAACTTGTTTAACATCTTTCCCAAATTTGAAATGGCCTCCTTTTTCTTCAGCTTTTTTCTTTTCTTTTTCAACATCTGACTCGCAGAAAAGGAAAAACAACAACAACAAACAAACGAATGTATGAAACTGTGGTTGTAAGGCAATATTGCCACATTGATTAGTGTATGAAACGATGATGAGGATGATGATAAAATATGGGTTGTTACTGTGCACGTTATTTAGGAACGTTTTGTGTAAAGTTAATAGTTTCTACAATTGAAATGCACAGAAACTCGTTTCAAGCATTCCAGTTATGATACGCGTTCCGACTTTTTTTAGTTAACTTCACGTGCTTCCTTTATTTTTCTTTGAACGTGTTGACAGTTTTAGAGGTGTTTCAGAAAGACATTTACAGCAATTTGCATCATTTCTGGAAACATAAGGTTGAAATACACTTCGCAACCGAGCCCTGATCGAAAACTTTCATGTTACAACCATCTGTTTCATGATACCTCTAAACTAAAAACGAAACATTTAGCATTTAAACCATAAAGTCATAAGATAAACGTTGTAGAAATTGGTTCCTCCACTTCCAAAAATTGGCCAATGGAGATCCTTGATTCAAATTACTCATTTTTCATCTCTACAAATAACTTACGCGGTTAGGAACACGTTGAATGCAGATGAGGTTTGAATGCACTTCACATCTAGTCAATTGCTTCGTCTTTGTCTTAAAAATAAAATGTCTGATTCTGCAGCTCTATATTGTGTCGATTGATTTACATGCACTTTTGGAGCTTGTTAGCTCGGTTGCACAACCACATGTATATCTGAGCGAATTCTTGAACACCATCCGGCATTGCTTGGGAGTGTGGTGATCAAATCTATTACTGGTTCGGTTTGTACCCACTTAGTTGACACAAATCACTCAGTTCAACCAACCTAAGCTTTCCGACCTATTTACATAGTTCGGTGGAATCAACCTGAGTTCATTCGTCATCGAAATCTCACAATTACAGAAGCAGGGGATTCGATTGTTTGACCAACTTTTGTGTGACCAGAAACAGTTTATCCAGGTTTTGAAACTTCCTTGGCCCACATCCCACCCTCCATTCAAATTCCCTGTTAACCCAAATAGCAATATTATGTAGTTGACGATACGGTCAATGAATTATTTTCTAGTCGCAGTTTTTAAATGTTTTTGATGAATCCATCATGTGGTTATTGTCAAATTTTGTGGTTTTAATTTATACTCATCCTCCTAGTAACATTATATAATATAAAAGTGTTGTAACTGGCCTGATTATGAAACACTGAAAAACAACTAGTTCGCTTAACCGCATATTTTCAATGACTAATTCGGGATTGTTTACAAATATAAAATGATTAACTTCCTTTCCTCAATCATATTTTTCTTTAATTCCTTAATATTAGTTTTGAAGAGAATATGCACGAAATATCTCGTTATTGACTACAATATTCACATTACTGATTGAATTTCCATTTCTATCTAGCCTACGCGATGAAATCAAATTCGCAGCCTATGTAACGTTGATAAAAATGTGATATAACAGATATATAACTATTCGTATTGTCTCGTCTAACACATTTGTGTGAGTCAATCACATATGTGCTGGGATTCAGTTGGCTTGCGAACCAACCACGTCTATCTGTCTTTTCATTATGTTCTATGTCTCTCCTGATCTGTGAAACTGACGAATGAATTACCACTACTATGTATCCGTGAT
>CAXIVU010000272.1:12500-14973 GCA_964035795.1 Pterobdella sp. o SKG-2022 | reverse complement strand
CGAACTGACAAATAGCAGGCAATAGCCCTTTTAAGGTGCCGACTTAGGACGATTAAGATTGGCCTTATTTATGATGCACCACGCATCGACACCGACACACGCCGAGACAAAGGAAGAAAGAGCGGCGAGACCGACGGCAGTGTTTTTCTTTACGCTTTAAAGTAGTGGTTCGTCACACTAGTTTATTTATTGGCCCTTGTGACGCCAACACTCACTTTTATATGTGGGTCTTTTCACGCAGCTTCCCATTTCACGATCTGGTATTTGCAAATTCTTTTTTTCTCTTTTGCTGCTGCTGCTGCTGCTGCTGCTGCTGCAAAAAGAGAAGCCAGAATTTCCCACCGGACACCACGTGGAGGTTCCAGATCACGTCCAGCACTTTTTTGCACTTTTACACTTTTACCATGACTAGACGGGTGATGGTGGTGATGGTGCCTTTCTTCGCCCGCCTCGTGATGCCCCTTTGTATTCATTGGTACTTGCGTATGGAGTACACACACGTGTGGGGGTTCTAGAGTTGGCATCATTTTATTCACCACATTATTCACCCTTCAACATAGGCACCTTTCTAGACGCATCTTACGCTACTTTTTTATGGCGCGACGGTGCCTAAGCGCTGCATATGTGAGCGCGTGTATATCACGCACACTCACATATACAACCTAGAAAAGGATAGTAACTGAGTAGAAGACGTTGTGTTTTAATAAATCGCTTCAGAATTTAGAAACGCTCTTTCTTAAAGCGAGTCGCGTCGCCTTGCCTTGCCTTGCCTTGCCTTGCCTTGGCGTTCGTGGGACTTGCAATGATAAAATTATTATTTTCGATTAATTTTTTAAAATTTATTAATTAATAAATTTATTTTTTTAATTAAATATTTAATCATTTTATATTAAATTATTTAATTTTTTTTTCTCACACTTTTTCGATTAATATTTTAAATTTAATTTTAATTTTCAATTAAATTTTATAAATTTTTTCTATTTCGACTTTTCATAAGACTAAAATCATCATCATCATCATCATCATCATCATCATCATCACCGCCGCGGCCGTGCAACACGCGTGCACACACGAAGATCATTATCATAACCACCAGTTCGCGCCCCTACTAGAACAATGAGCATACACGTGGTAATGGTTTTTTTTTTTAAATTAACTAAAATCAAATTTAAATGTTACAATACTTTATTGTGACATTTTAAAAACGCTCAAAATATATAAATATATATATATATATTTATTTTTCGATTATTTTTAAAATAAATTTAAAAAAAATTTTTTTTCTCATTAAATAGATGATTATTAATTAAATTTAGTCGTTTACTCAATCACAAATGTATACGAATCGAAGTAATTCATTTTAGAATAAATTTCATTTATTTTATCGAATTAAGTGAAAAATGATGAAAAAAACTTTTTTTATCAAAAATTATATTCTACATATGTTTTAAAAGTAATTTAGTGAAAAAAAATCAACTAAAAAAAAAAAGTCATTTTCGATCAAAATCTCGACTAAGTGCCGACTATTTCTGAAGCGTTTTGCATAAAGATAACGTCCTCTACTCAGTTACTTACATTGCACCCAATTTTACTCTCTATTTCGATTCACACTCGATTAACGCGCCGCCGCCCCTAGCTACTTACGCTGGCTGCAGCCGACGCGCTGCATTACGCGCGACGCTGCTATATACATACAGCGCGTCTACGCACGCGTTATAGGCACCGACGGTGCCCAAAATAACTTTTTTTCGTAAAAAATTTTTTGAAAAAATTTCTGAAGCGTTTTATCAAAACAAAACGTCCTCTACTCAGTTTGTTACCTTTCCTAGGGTGTAAACTGGAGTGCAAAAGTAGGGCGGTGAAAAAATTTAATTTTTTTCACCGACTCGACATCTTTTGTCCGACAAGTTTGCCGTACGTGGTCTTTTGGTAGGCTATGAACGTACGAATGGCTACGAGTGCGACGCTAGGCTGAGATTCTTTAGCATCCGGCAATCGGCGACGCCAATAGATACCATCAAAAGGCGCCCAAGCGTCTACGGGTCCAAATTGAACGCGAATGTAGTCCTAAAACGACTATAAAATGACAGACAGATCAGCAATTTTGTTTCCGCCAAAGGCATAACAAAATGCACCATGAACGAAGCGATATCGTGCTACTTGCTGCGTCTTTTATGCCCGTTTACACCTTGCCGGCGTATAGGGCGAAAAGCGTAAAAGCAAAAAAGCGCTCGCAAAAAATCACTCGATTTCGGACTGAAATCGTCGAGGTTATACATTTTCGATTCGATTCGATTCAATTCGAAACTATGGCGATAGTCGTCGCCTAATTGCTTTCGCGCCTTACACACACACACACACACACACACACACTAGCCTCTCTGCCGTCACCGCCTTCGCTTCTTCGTCTTCGTGGTCGTCTTCGCCGACGCTTTTGCACCGTTAAATCACGCTTTTTTCAGGCACGTTTTAT
>CAXIVU010000272.1:2500-5000 GCA_964035795.1 Pterobdella sp. o SKG-2022 | reverse complement strand
AGAGATGGAGTTTGAATATGTGAGAAGAATGACTTGTTTGCCCATTGATATTGATATTGATAAGGTGAGTGAGCGTTTTTGTTGAAGTTTTGTGAAAATAAGGCACGATGCTGCAATAGATCTCGATTATACGCGGCTGCTGACTGAAGCGATTGACACAGACACAGACAGTGGACGCATTGATAGATGGAAATGACTCTGCCGCAAGTGGCGGCGTATGTGGCCGAAGGGATGAAATAGTATGAGACACTGGCAAGGATGCGTCTAAGGATGTGGGGTAAGGTGCCTAAAAATTTGAAAAAATGCAAAACGCTTTAGAATTGTAACTTGTAAATTGTAAAATTGCACTTTTTTGCAAAACGCTTTACAATTATGAAGCGTTTTGCATACGAAGTGGCCGGTTTTGGACGCGGGTTTGAAAGTCAGTATAGTGATCCTTTTCCCCTGGCGGCTCGCGGCAGCGAGCCGAAAAATTTAGAAATTTGGGACTGAAAGATGCGATTTTAGACGCATCTTTCGTCGAGCTATTTTACGACTGGTTGTTGCCTAAATGTTCAGTTTTGGACGGGACGGCGGTGGCGTGTTTTGTGGCCTGTACCTTGCCGCCGCCGCCGCCGAACTGACAAATAGCAGGCAATAGCCCTTTTAAGGTGCCGACTTAGGACGATTAAGATTGGCCTTATTTATGATGCACCACGCATCGACACCGACACACGCCGAGACAAAGGAAGAAAGAGCGGCGAGACCGACGGCAGTGTTTTTCTTTACGCTTTAAAGTAGTGGTTCGTCACACTAGTTTATTTATTGGCCCTTGTGACGCCAACACTCACTTTTATATGTGGGTCTTTTCACGCAGCTTCCCATTTCACGATCTGGTATTTGCAAATTCTTTTTTTCTCTTTTGCTGCTGCTGCTGCTGCTGCTGCTGCTGCAAAAAGAGAAGCCAGAATTTCCCACCGGACACCACGTGGAGGTTCCAGATCACGTCCAGCACTTTTTTGCACTTTTACACTTTTACCATGACTAGACGGGTGATGGTGGTGATGGTGCCTTTCTTCGCCCGCCTCGTGATGCCCCTTTGTATTCATTGGTACTTGCGTATGGAGTACACACACGTGTGGGGGTTCTAGAGTTGGCATCATTTTATTCACCACATTATTCACCCTTCAACATAGGCACCTTTCTAGACGCATCTTACGCTACTTTTTTATGGCGCGACGGTGCCTAAGCGCTGCATATGTGAGCGCGTGTATATCACGCACACTCACATATACAACCTAGAAAAGGATAGTAACTGAGTAGAAGACGTTGTGTTTTAATAAATCGCTTCAGAATTTAGAAACGCTCTTTCTTAAAGCGAGTCGCGTCGCCTTGCCTTGCCTTGCCTTGCCTTGCCTTGGCGTTCGTGGGACTTGCAATGATAAAATTATTATTTTCGATTAATTTTTTAAAATTTATTAATTAATAAATTTATTTTTTTAATTAAATATTTAATCATTTTATATTAAATTATTTAATTTTTTTTTCTCACACTTTTTCGATTAATATTTTAAATTTAATTTTAATTTTCAATTAAATTTTATAAATTTTTTCTATTTCGACTTTTCATAAGACTAAAATCATCATCATCATCATCATCATCATCATCATCATCACCGCCGCGGCCGTGCAACACGCGTGCACACACGAAGATCATTATCATAACCACCAGTTCGCGCCCCTACTAGAACAATGAGCATACACGTGGTAATGGTTTTTTTTTTTAAATTAACTAAAATCAAATTTAAATGTTACAATACTTTATTGTGACATTTTAAAAACGCTCAAAATATATAAATATATATATATATATTTATTTTTCGATTATTTTTAAAATAAATTTAAAAAAAATTTTTTTTCTCATTAAATAGATGATTATTAATTAAATTTAGTCGTTTACTCAATCACAAATGTATACGAATCGAAGTAATTCATTTTAGAATAAATTTCATTTATTTTATCGAATTAAGTGAAAAATGATGAAAAAAACTTTTTTTATCAAAAATTATATTCTACATATGTTTTAAAAGTAATTTAGTGAAAAAAAATCAACTAAAAAAAAAAAGTCATTTTCGATCAAAATCTCGACTAAGTGCCGACTATTTCTGAAGCGTTTTGCATAAAGATAACGTCCTCTACTCAGTTACTTACATTGCACCCAATTTTACTCTCTATTTCGATTCACACTCGATTAACGCGCCGCCGCCCCTAGCTACTTACGCTGGCTGCAGCCGACGCGCTGCATTACGCGCGACGCTGCTATATACATACAGCGCGTCTACGCACGCGTTATAGGCACCGACGGTGCCCAAAATAACTTTTTTTCGTAAAAAATTTTTTGAAAAAATTTCTGAAGCGTTTTATCAAAACAAAACGTCCTCTACTCAGTTTGTTACCTTTCCTAGGGTGTAAACTGGAGTGCAAAAGTAGGGCGGTGAAAAAATTTAATTTTTTTCACCGA
>CAXIVU010000271.1:0-5000 GCA_964035795.1 Pterobdella sp. o SKG-2022 | reverse complement strand
TTTGCCATTCGACCAAATTCGACCGTCGTTTTGGCAGCCCTTATCGCCTTTAATGAACGCTTCAACTGGACACCCACAACTTTTAGCTAGACAACGCTATAAAACGTGCCTGAAAAAAGCGTGATTTAACGGTGCAAAAGCGTCGGCGAAGACGACCACGAAGACGAAGAAGCGAAGGCGGTGACGGCAGAGAGGCTAGTGTGTGTGTGTGTGTGTGTGTGTGTGTAAGGCGCGAAAGCAATTAGGCGACGACTATCGCCATAGTTTCGAATTGAATCGAATCGAATCGAAAATGTATAACCTCGACGATTTCAGTCCGAAATCGAGTGATTTTTTGCGAGCGCTTTTTTGCTTTTACGCTTTTCGCCCTATACGCCGGCAAGGTGTAAACGGGCATAAAAGACGCAGCAAGTAGCACGATATCGCTTCGTTCATGGTGCATTTTGTTATGCCTTTGGCGGAAACAAAATTGCTGATCTGTCTGTCATTTTATAGTCGTTTTAGGACTACATTCGCGTTCAATTTGGACCCGTAGACGCTTGGGCGCCTTTTGATGGTATCTATTGGCGTCGCCGATTGCCGGATGCTAAAGAATCTCAGCCTAGCGTCGCACTCGTAGCCATTCGTACGTTCATAGCCTACCAAAAGACCACGTACGGCAAACTTGTCGGACAAAAGATGTCGAGTCGGTGAAAAAAATTAAATTTTTTCACCGCCCTACTTTTGCACTCCAGTTTACACCCTAGGAAAGGTAACAAACTGAGTAGAGGACGTTTTGTTTTGATAAAACGCTTCAGAAATTTTTTCAAAAAATTTTTTACGAAAAAAAGTTATTTTGGGCACCGTCGGTGCCTATAACGCGTGCGTAGACGCGCTGTATGTATATAGCAGCGTCGCGCGTAATGCAGCGCGTCGGCTGCAGCCAGCGTAAGTAGCTAGGGGCGGCGGCGCGTTAATCGAGTGTGAATCGAAATAGAGAGTAAAATTGGGTGCAATGTAAGTAACTGAGTAGAGGACGTTATCTTTATGCAAAACGCTTCAGAAATAGTCGGCACTTAGTCGAGATTTTGATCGAAAATGACTTTTTTTTTTTAGTTGATTTTTTTTCACTAAATTACTTTTAAAACATATGTAGAATATAATTTTTGATAAAAAAAGTTTTTTTCATCATTTTTCACTTAATTCGATAAAATAAATGAAATTTATTCTAAAATGAATTACTTTGATTCGTATACATTTGTGATTGAGTAAACGACTAAATTTAATTAATAATCATCTATTTAATGAGAAAAAAAATTTTTTTTAAATTTATTTTAAAAATAATCGAAAAATAAATATATATATATATATTTATATATTTTGAGCGTTTTTAAAATGTCACAATAAAGTATTGTAACATTTAAATTTGATTTTAGTTAATTTAAAAAAAAAACCATTACCACGTGTATGCTCATTGTTCTAGTAGGGGCGCGAACTGGTGGTTATGATAATGATCTTCGTGTGTGCACGCGTGTTGCACGGCCGCGGCGGTGATGATGATGATGATGATGATGATGATGATGATGATTTTAGTCTTATGAAAAGTCGAAATAGAAAAAATTTATAAAATTTAATTGAAAATTAAAATTAAATTTAAAATATTAATCGAAAAAGTGTGAGAAAAAAAAATTAAATAATTTAATATAAAATGATTAAATATTTAATTAAAAAAATAAATTTATTAATTAATAAATTTTAAAAAATTAATCGAAAATAATAATTTTATCATTGCAAGTCCCACGAACGCCAAGGCAAGGCAAGGCAAGGCAAGGCAAGGCGACGCGACTCGCTTTAAGAAAGAGCGTTTCTAAATTCTGAAGCGATTTATTAAAACACAACGTCTTCTACTCAGTTACTATCCTTTTCTAGGTTGTATATGTGAGTGTGCGTGATATACACGCGCTCACATATGCAGCGCTTAGGCACCGTCGCGCCATAAAAAAGTAGCGTAAGATGCGTCTAGAAAGGTGCCTATGTTGAAGGGTGAATAATGTGGTGAATAAAATGATGCCAACTCTAGAACCCCCACACGTGTGTGTACTCCATACGCAAGTACCAATGAATACAAAGGGGCATCACGAGGCGGGCGAAGAAAGGCACCATCACCACCATCACCCGTCTAGTCATGGTAAAAGTGTAAAAGTGCAAAAAAGTGCTGGACGTGATCTGGAACCTCCACGTGGTGTCCGGTGGGAAATTCTGGCTTCTCTTTTTGCAGCAGCAGCAGCAGCAGCAGCAGCAGCAAAAGAGAAAAAAAGAATTTGCAAATACCAGATCGTGAAATGGGAAGCTGCGTGAAAAGACCCACATATAAAAGTGAGTGTTGGCGTCACAAGGGCCAATAAATAAACTAGTGTGACGAACCACTACTTTAAAGCGTAAAGAAAAACACTGCCGTCGGTCTCGCCGCTCTTTCTTCCTTTGTCTCGGCGTGTGTCGGTGTCGATGCGTGGTGCATCATAAATAAGGCCAATCTTAATCGTCCTAAGTCGGCACCTTAAAAGGGCTATTGCCTGCTATTTGTCAGTTCGGCGGCGGCGGCGGCAAGGTACAGGCCACAAAACACGCCACCGCCGTCCCGTCCAAAACTGAACATTTAGGCAACAACCAGTCGTAAAATAGCTCGACGAAAGATGCGTCTAAAATCGCATCTTTCAGTCCCAAATTTCTAAATTTTTCGGCTCGCTGCCGCGAGCCGCCAGGGGAAAAGGATCACTATACTGACTTTCAAACCCGCGTCCAAAACCGGCCACTTCGTATGCAAAACGCTTCATAATTGTAAAGCGTTTTGCAAAAAAGTGCAATTTTACAATTTACAAGTTACAATTCTAAAGCGTTTTGCATTTTTTCAAATTTTTAGGCACCTTACCCCACATCCTTAGACGCATCCTTGCCAGTGTCTCATACTATTTCATCCCTTCGGCCACATACGCCGCCACTTGCGGCAGAGTCATTTCCATCTATCAATGCGTCCACTGTCTGTGTCTGTGTCAATCGCTTCAGTCAGCAGCCGCGTATAATCGAGATCTATTGCAGCATCGTGCCTTATTTTCACAAAACTTCAACAAAAACGCTCACTCACCTTATCAATATCAATATCAATGGGCAAACAAGTCATTCTTCTCACATATTCAAACTCCATCTCTTCTAAGCAACAACGCATTGGCAAAGTTATCGTCGAACCGTCAGCCTAAATTTCACTCAAAATTTGACCACACGATGCGTCTCACATTCCAATGAGACTTAGTCGTAGGTTACACGCAGTCACACGCAGTCACACCCAGTCACACGCAGTCACACGCAGTCACACCCAGTCACACCCAGTCACACGCAGTCACACGCAGTCACACGCAGTCACACCCAGTCACACCCAGTCACACCCAGTCACACGCAGTCACACACACGTTGGCAATACTTCGTGTATGATCTGCGTGTTTTTCAGACAATGGAATATTGGGCCTTGTTACGCCCGCGAAAGAAATCGAGAGACTGTTGGGTGCCTGGTTAGAGTATCGAATGGCTAGAGACGGCTTGGCATTTGCAAGTAAGTATGTATGCGCCTGGCGGGGTGTGGCGCAATGTGGTGGGCGGCGAGTGTCAGCGGCAGTAGGGCTTCATTTAATAATAGTAATAACAATAATCAAATAGATGGCGAAGAATGTTCGTCTATAGCGAACAAATCTTCGAGTCAAGAGGCTTAGTCTCAACAGATCGCAGAGGAATACTGCTCTACTGAGTACAACACCCCGACTCAAAACTAGGTCGTCTACGAATGATTTGGCACCGCCACATCGGCTAAAAATAAATGGTATTTTTAAAGCACTCGCACGCACAGTAAACGTACGAAAAGAGCTTTTTGCTGTGGCTTAACCACCTCCGAAGCCGAAAAACCGGTCGTCCGGAGAGTATTGGCGCCTTTCGACGCGGCGGCACAAACAATATCGTTGTATATTTGGAAAGGATTCTGACTTAGAGGCGTTCAGTCATAATCCTGCAGACGGTAGCTTCGCACCATTGGCTTATCAGCCAAGCACATGAACCAAATGTCTGAACCTGCGGTTCCTCTCGTACTGAGCACGATTACCATAGCAACGACGTAGTCATTAGTAGGGTAAAACTAACCTGTCTCACGACGGTCTAAACCCAGCTCACGTTCCCTGTTAGTGGGTGAACAATCCAACGCTTGGTGAATTCTGCTTCACAATGATAGGAAGAGCCGACATCGAAGGATCAAAAAGCAACGTCGCTATGAACGCTTGGCTGCCACAAGCCAGTTATCCCTGTGGTAACTTTTCTGACACCTCTTGCTTAAAACTCATAAATAATCAAAAGGATCGATAGGCCATGCTTTCACAGTCTGTATTCGTACTGAAAATCAAAATCAAGCGAGCTTTTGCCCTTTTACTCTACGCGAGGTTTCCGTCCTCGCTGAGCTCGCCTTAGGACACCTGCGTTACCTTTTGACAGATGTACCGCCCCAGTCAAACTCCCCGCCTGACACTGTCTTCCGAGCAGGTCGCCAGCCGACACACTACACGACCGAAACCGCGCAGGGCCGAGCCAGGCTTACGTCTAGAAAACGGGACACGAGACGCCAAAACGTCATCGAATCCTTACCCCGCCTAACGGAATAAGTAAAGAAACGATAAAAGTAGTGGTATTTCACATTCGCACAAGTGCTCCCACTTATTCTACACCTCTCATGTTTCTTCACAAAGTCGGACTAGAGTCAAGCTCAACAGGGTCTTCTTTCCCCGCTAATTCTGCCAAGCCCGTTCCCTTGGCTGTGGTTTCGCTAGATAGTAGATAGGGACAGTTGGGAATCTCGTTAATCCATTCATGCGCGTCACTAATTAGATGACGAGGCATTTGGCTACCTGGAGAGAGTCATAGTTACTCCCGCCGTTTACCCGCGCTTGTTTGAATTTCTTCACGTTGACATTCAGAGCACTGGGCAGAAA